>JABFPN010004774.1:0-14390 GCA_022817305.1 Leptoteleia sp. ZL-2020 | reverse complement strand
CTTTTTATGTTGAGTGAATGTTCAATGTAGCTAATTTTGCGTAATTTTAACCTTCTATCAATGTTGCGTAAGTTGGGTAATTATCTAAATCCAACGTTCACTGAACCTAAGTGTGTTCTTGGGGAAGGAACTGTAGGTGAAAATAACAATTAATAGATTTGGCATATAAATTTGTTTATTATTATTATCTGTATAATATATCTGAAACAATATCATTCTACAACATTGCATAAAAATATACAAAGACATGAAAAAATGTCTCGACTCTCATACAATAAAACATATTTGCGAATAATTTATATCGTCGTTAGTGTCGTACCTCAGTAACTAAATTTAACTAATTAGAATTTGCTCGATAAAGTTGGTATCTGGCCTATACCATGATGTATGAGTGTGTGTACTGAAATTTATATGTCACAATATGTAAACGTTAAAAAAGTTGTGTCTGTCTCGACAAAGATTCCTTTCTTTTTGAACATCTATTTTGTGAGACCCAGTTGGATAAACATGTCGCAACCAAAAATGTTCGTTCAAATTTAAAAAGAAATCAAACGAAAAAAAGGACAACATACTCAACGTATTCTGGAATGCTCGACTTTTAATACACATACATGTTTCATTAATTAATTATGATAAAGAGACAGGGAATAGGGTAAAATGTTATAAACACTAGCCAGAAATGAGGATGAAAGTTTCGCGTATCATTTCTGGTGCAAATCACTATCCAATCGGTCCATCATTAACAACGTTTACAAACGCAACTTCAATTTAATTAGTTTCTTTTTTTTTATTATTTTCTTTTTTGAGATCATTTGCGCCAAAGAACAACGGTGATTATTGTACAATAATAATAATAATGAATAATAATTAATTAATAATAATAACTAATCGTACTTAATAATGAGAGTAATAAAAATAACTATTACAAAACTATCCTTTTACCAGAGAATAATATACTCAAATAGTTTATGTACACGTCATGTGTCTTGTGATTTTCCGCCGTTCCTTTTCTTTTGCTTCCCCCACGTTTTCATATTTACTTTTTCAAATTGTCTTCATTGTTTTCGACCTTGTGTTTTTTAATATCATTTAATTACGCATTACATTAGGTCATTACAACTATTTTCGGTAGCAACATAAATAATAAACGCCACGCGGATATTTACACGAAATCCTTCATTTATTGCTGCCCAATAAAAGATGTGTCTCTGTCGTCTCGTAAGGTACAATAATTCGGAACTCAACAATCGAACGAAACTAAAGTGCGAGAACGTTGAAATGAAAGAGGAAGTCAAACAGAAGAATTCTAGAACGGCGTCAGGTCCTCATGAACTGTCGTCGTCTTAACGAAAAGACTATCTTTATCTTTAGCATTACGACTATATCACAATCATTAAGAATATATGTGTTGATTTTGTATTAACTAAGTTTTAGATAGGAACACATGAGGACCCGACGTGCGACAAGGATGAAAGTGGGGCCCGAGTAGCGCCATCTGCGCGTAACGCTCGTCAATTAAAGACTCTTCTGCGTCGAGAAGTCGGAAACGCAAATTCAAGCACAGAATGTACGTTACGTGTGTACGCGTGGTCAAACATTTGTAAGTAAATTTGGGCGAAGAAATGCGAAAAGAGCCCGTGCGTCCTTTCCCAGCTTTTCCACCTTACTTTCAACCCCCCGCGGTACATTTTTCCTCGGGCACACTCTCATTTGTCCTTATTACCTCCCCGTATATATAGCATATATAGTATTTACAGTAAAAACAAGAAACGCAACCCGTTCTTCGTCACATCTCATCTTCTTAAAAGCTTTCTTATAGCTGGCCTGAATAACGAGCAGAGGTCGTTCCACCGCTAATGATCCAAGCTGTATAATGACGTTTTAACATTTTTTTCCACTGTGTTCTCGAAACTTTCCAATCGTGCGACCCGCAAGAATGAATCCGCAAGGTGGCAGACAGATCGTGACTCCATGAATGTTCCGAAAGTTGCTTCTTTACAGGCGTCACTCCTTTCCGGCGACTTTTCACAATCGATCCTCGACGTTTTCTTATTTCGTTGGCTACGCGCGACACGGTTTAATGATTGTCTTTATGTGAGGCGCAAACGATCTGGAGTCAAACATTGGAGTAACTTTGTGGTAAAATAAAGAGGAATTGGTTCTTTAATAATAGTACTTGTACTTATTAATATCCCTGGGATATCGCCAGGACATGCGATATACTGGTAATATTCCAGGGACATCCCCAGAAGTGGAAATTTGTGATATCTTAAAATGTCTTATGGATATCTCAGGTATCTTCGGGATATCTTCAGGGTGCCTATTCTGAAAATCATGAAATCATGGTTTTGCGAATTCATGAATATCTCAACGTATCCTTTTAAAAATTGGTATGGGGATGCATTGATATATTCATGAAGTCATAATTTTGCAAATTAATGATTTTCAGAATAGGTCTCCAGGATGTCTCTTGCTATCAGGATAGGGAGGAAAGATGGCGATTCTCAACGAGTGCTAATAGTTTGCTCGCCTCGCTCGTGTGGACTTTTATATCTAAAGAGTGGGAGAGAAAAAGGGGGTCTATAACAAGTTCGACTCCTACGTATACTATATAAAATTTTAATAGTAATATTAAAATAATAAGTTGAGAAGCAGGCAACCAGCATTGAAACAAAACAACAATAAAAAACAGATTTGCTTACTTTTATTATTTCAATCATTATTTGAATTTGGCGTCATCTGTGATTTTGGTTGGAATTAACATTAATTATATCGATAAATCTGTTTTTTAATGCTTTCTTGTTTTAATGTTGGTTGCCTATTTCCAAATTATTGTTCATCTTGTTACAGGCTCCCATAAAATGCCTGAAATTAGACATTTTACTCCCGTTTAAGGAGAGAAGTCGCTACTTTCTCGCATGTGTTTCAAAAAATATCAAACGACACACTTTTCGCAGACCTAAAGTTAAAAATGCTAATTTCAAGACAAGTAAATAATGGATTCGATGTTAACAAATCTTTAACACAATTCACAGAGTGCATTTTGTATTTCGTAAAACTGATCATCGAGTAAAATTAAATACAAATTTTCTGCCCGCTTTCATCAATCGATATCAATTAAGGTGATATCCCAGTGCTATAGTCATGGAGTTAGGGTGTTATAATTATTTTTATTAAATTAATTAATATTAAAAATTTTGAAATGAAAAACAATTCTTTTAACACAGAAAAAACTCTGTCACTATGAAAACAGCATTTTTTTCATGTAATAAAGCTCAACGTTTGGAAATCGTTTTTTTTCCACTTAGAAAATGACTTCCAAAAGTTAAGTTATTATACATCATAAAAATGAATATTTCATACAAAATTAATATCTCCCTATGTGAACAAAGGGCTTATCATTGAGAAGTTTGTATAATTATATTATTCTGTGAAAATAATTAAAAATACATTAATCTAGTGAAAAATGACTGATATTTCACCTTAACAGCGTGTCAAAGTAATATATCCACAAAATTAGTGCATTTTCAATTTATTACAATATTATAGTATATTTTTGGATTTAACGAGAAGAGCACCCTGCATAATTAATAGGAGAACGTACACATGTGCAAGAAGTGATATTTAATATAAATGTATTCGTAAACAATGCGAAGCATCTACGTGCAGATTCTCATTGTTTACGAATATGTTGATGTTAAACATCACTTCTTATAAACGCAGATTCTGCACTGCATTAGAGTTTTTATAGGAATATTTTAGTTGCCAATAGTAATCAATAGTAACATATGGTGTTTTCACTATTGATTACAATTGGTAACTAAAATATTCCTATAAAAAATCTATTGCAGTGCAGAATCTGTTCTGCAAGAGATATTTCGGAAGCACCCAGTAATTCCGTGGATATAGCACTTTGACATCCTCTTAAGGTGATGTTTAAGGTCTACTGTCACGGAGTTTTTTTTATATTATCTTATATAATCAATTATATAATCTTATATAATCAAAATTTAATTATTTAATATTTTATGATATACAGACCAAAGCGCCATTCTATGGACACGAAGGTACAATTTGCTTCGTAAAAATATATGCACTGATGAATATTCTCAAAGAATAGTGATTTCTTCGATTTTTTTGTCATCTGCTCGAAAGAAAACAGTAGAAATCACTGTTTTTTGAGAATATCCATCGGCGCATATATTTGTGCGAAGCAAATTGTACTCCCGTGTCTACAGAATGGCGCTCTGGTCCGTATATCATAAAATATAAATTAATTAAATTTTGATTTCAAAATACACTAACTCCGTGACAGCAGGCCTTAAACATCACCTTAACCGTCAACTTTCAACAGAAGAACTAGCGATTGCGCGTATTTTAAACCGGCGAGCGAACGTATATTTTTCGAACGAATGTTCTCTTTGCCGGTGTCGTGGTTTCTCGCTCGTGATATCGATCCTTTTCCCTTCCTCCGCAATAGCGACAATCCGCAGTGTTGAAACGTCGCCAGTTGCAAAAGTTACGAATTTTACTTATCAGTCGGGGGCAACACCGACGGTGACAATTTTACAATCGCCTCGTTTTTCGTTCTACAATAATATTTCCATCTTTATGATCCGGATTTTAAAGACGAGCCCAATTATTCCGTCGAATCTCCCCGTATGCCGAGCGCCGTAATCGTATTAACCGGGCGAGGAAATTGGTATTACGGGTCCGTAAAAGACAAATGATGGTCTTGAGGATGATTTGGGAAACGCGGTGGGTGGGTGGTTGGGTGGTCGGGGGGAAGAATCGTTTGTGCGTGGTAAAAGTCACGTGACCAAATAGAGGGCGATTTAACGTCGAGCATCGATGCCTCGGGAATCTTTGGGGAAGAGCCCTTGCGGATTTCTCGTCATTGCCGCGCATGGCGATGAGTAAAATTGAATATATACGTAGGAACTCAACGTATTATTATTATTATTATTATTTTTGTTTATTGATAACAGTTCAACATGTGCCTATTCTATGCGAATGCCCAATATTATATAAAATTATAAATATAATAAATAATTGTCTAAGTACAAAAGATAAAAGTTGACGGTGGATCACTTTTTTGAAGTTCTTTTAAGCCTAAAAGCTTGGTGCTCGAAACGATCTTTTGTTTCGCAATATAAATAAATAAACAGCAGTATTTCAACAGTTTTTGTTATTTCTTTAAAAGGAAACAAAGAATTTCTTTATCTTTATTTTTTTTTTCAATTAAAATTGTTCATGATTGGAGTAACGCGTGAGTTATGAAATGCAAGTGTTCGCAGACGATATGGAGGTAAAAAAAATAAAAAGTAAAAACACGAAGGGATTTTATAATCCAAAAAAACTTTCCCACAACTTTTTCCTTTGTACATTTCTCTTGTTCTTTTCAGAAATGCGCCTTTTGATTTATATTTTAAGTTTACATGTACATATTTAATATATGTAATTGTAATATATATATTTATATATACATAAATATATATATATATATGTATGTATATATATACATATACATAAGCATGTATATATGTATATATTTATACGTATCTAAAAAATCAGAGCGTCCTTTGTCTTTTAGATTATGTTTTTGTTGTGGCCCCAATATTTTTACAGTAATCGACAGAGACCATTGGAAACGCAAAGGCAAGAGTCCTCATACTCGCTTGCGGCAAACTTCGCGCCTTTTTATTATTAAAAAATTTCTCTTAGATTTTTCGTCCGTTTCTCAATATCTTTCATTTGCGTTACAATAAAAAGACCTCGCTTCGTTACAAACGATAATTATACGTCTTACAACTTTTTTTTTATTCGTTTTGATTAAATAAATCTACTTTTCTAATTTTCTTCTATGGAATGTATCACTATTTGGAAGATTGGCCTCTGGCAATCTTTATTTCTTTGTCCGGACTTCAAACGAAACTGTCAATGATGTCAATATTTTCTCGTGAAAATTTCGAGATAAAGTCACTATCTCGGATCGTCTTGTAGAAAGGGCGAATATTCATTTCTTGCGGTGTTAAAAATCTGTTTTGTATGAAAGTAAAAAATTCTTTGCTTCGAGTTCATTGCGTGCTCGATCAGCGAAATCATGTGACTTTAACAGCGAAATTTTATCAATTCGCGCCTTGATTTTAATTTACCTGTTTTTTTTTCACTCCTTTTTTCTTTTTTGTTTCGTTTTTCTTTTGTATTCCTTGAATTGTAAGAGGTGGATTGTGTTTATAAAAAGAAAATCATTTCTTTTCGCCGAAGCTCCGAGACGCTAGAAACAAATCTGAGACAGCTGTGCGCCATTATGATACAACGAGACGACGCATTTGAAGTCATACTGAATAAATATACGGTGTATAATATGTCAAATGCGCTTTATCGTCGTTTTATTTTCTTCTATCGGTTTTTTTTCTTTCTTTTTTTTCTTATATTCGTTTAACTCGACTCATTAATTACCTAGTCCAGTAATGTGCTGAAAAATCCCTGGGTTTACGCAGAATGGGTAAAAAATATTAAAACTTATCTTCCAAATTGAATTCGATTCGAGTATTTAAAAGAAACTCCATCTTTTGTTTACTATACCAAAAGTCAATTGAAATGAAATTAACTTTTACAATTCAAACGGTGCACATTAAAGAAAGGGAATTTAGCTCTAACGAAACAACAAAATTTAATATAGTACAATAAACAAATTTGGGATGATCGTTAATAGTTGATAGAATAATAAAATTGTTATCTAACGATGGAAATAAATTAGTAAGGATTATTATTACTATACTTTTTTTTAACCGAATTGGTGCCCTCGGGTTTTCTTTTATTATTACTGGATCGTGTATGTGCACTTATATACAGTGATGTATCAATCATCATTCAATTCGAGAAACTCGATTATAAAACAAATATTAAAACAAACGCTATGCTTAATATTACAAAATACATTATTCATACTTTTTTTTTGTAACTGTAGCTTTTCTTCATTGCGTTTATCCTTTAGACATCTATCGATCTCAAAATTGGTGTTCGATTTCGAAAGATCTAATAATAATTACATTACGTTGATTAAATTAAGTCGTTATTTAATTGTATATCTTTGATAAACCCAGTTATTGAGTTTTCAATATTGAATGAACGTAAATAAGAATGAAATGATCGAAATTTTGATGTTCACCTAAGTCAACACACGGCAGTTAACATACTTTTTGCGTCGAATTATTATTTTCAAGTTAGATAATTGACTTTTTCTTAACATTATGACCTCCACTTTGTCGGCATATACAGGACGTTCCATAATGCGCACACGTTTTACGGAACATGATAACGTCTTTACATTATAAATCCTTCGTCGATGAAAAAACATTACAAAAAAGATAATATTATAAGATAAGCGTGACATTGATACCAAATAAACAGTTTGAACATGTTTCTTATACGTCCAAATTATTCTATTCTTAAAAAACAAAGCTCCGACGTGAAGTTATAGTTATTAGATTAGATGCGCGCGCCACCGCGCCAATTACGAATGCTAAGTGAAAATGATTTAATCGATCGAATTGATTTTCAAGTAAAACATTCTGATAAAAGGAAGAATGTATGAAATGAATATCAAAAGCATTGAAAAAGTATCAAAATTCCTTCCTGCATTATAAAAACAAAACAAAACGTTTACTCTAAAATTGTATATGCGACCGAAAGTGAGGGTCATTCTCGCAACAAAAGGTGAAGTGAAAAAATCCTGAATTATTCTCGCCGTTTACTTCATTTCGGGCAACAAATGTACAATACGTCTTAAGTTGAATAAGTGAAAAAGTTTGACTTTCATTAACGAAGGATTGCCGATAAAAATAATTCCCTCCGTGTAACGTTAATGTTTGTTCTAAGAGTTCGCGCATTTCCAAGTCATCCTGTATACCGTGTACACATTCACGCTAAATCCGGGTACTTAGAAAACGCGTTATATTAAAGCCGAACACATTGCCGATCCGCAAAAAGTGTACAACTTCAATTCAGTCTCGCAAGTATCAGGATTCGTTTCTCCATGTACGCGCGCAATCAAAAGCAGAAAAATACCGCGTGAATCTCACGAAAGTACATACATGGTTTGACGAGAAACACCCGGTACATTGGATATATTCGAACCAATATCGTATAATCGCCGACGTTTATCAAATAGCGGCTGATTTTAAACGAAACCGACTTAAATCAATACAGAGCGGGCTCGAGGGACGGGCGGGGAATGGTGGTGTGGTGGTGCGGTGCAGGACGGGGAAAGGTGCGGGGCGAGGGGTGAGGATTAGGAGGTGGTTAGGTAGGGGGTTAAGGGTTAGGGGTTGGGGCGGGTTAGGAGGTAAGTTTGGTTTAAGTTAGTTTGTTCCAAACCTAACACCTCGCGTGGTGCGGATCAAGCGATCGCATCGAGTGCCCGTCGAAGTGATCGGACTCGTCAACAAGGCACTCGCGGAACCGGATTTTTACGCTCAATATTTAGGCGCTCGTATTGACCCCACAACTATAATTGACTTGACGCTACGAACGGATTTTACGAAGGCCAAAATGAACCACGAAAGACCTTTGATCCGCCCAGGCGGGGGGAGGGGGGCAACTTTTTTTATTCGCCTCCTTTTCATTTTCATCTTCATTTGCGTCTCTCACTTCAGTTTTTCGCGTCGATTTCACACAATTCTGCGTCGCCTTAATTCCGGTGCCACCGGCAGTCGTTCGCTTAAATCTCGCTACATTAAGCTATTGTTTCGTGCTCCCTTAAATTCTGGTACTATTCTTAAATTCTTCCTTATTGAGTATGGAATATTTTGCGTGGAAAGACCAATGAAAAATGCGGACAGTTCGTTGTTCGCCCGCCACTCGTTAATAGTCAGATTCTAAGCAAATCAAACATTTTCTTTCCTTTGTTAGCCGATTGCGATACATTGTTTCACATCATGATTCACCGGTCTAAGTCAAACGACATTTAAACAATCCTGTTCTCTAATCTATTTTTTAATAAATTAAGACCGCAATATTGTTAGTTTTCCAAAAGAAACCAAACGACTTCAGATCAATTCTTATTGCAAAAAGAATTTGTAAAAGGAGAGTTGCAGGCAATCTATATAATATATAAAAATAAAGTGAACATTAATAGTTTCATTGGTTTATAATCAAACAAAACAATTGATTCCAAAATGAAATAGATGTAAATTGAAATTAATTAAATAAACTAACGTACAAATTTTAAACGTTAAAACTCAAAAACTTTTCCATTGATCAAGCTTAACGAAAAATGCTCCATATCATATGCATAGATTTATAAATATATACTTTATATATTTATACATATGAAATATATAATACATATCCTGTCGTCGTAAACTTGCACGGTTTACCAAGATTTATATTTTAGATAATACCCTTCAAGAAACTTTTTACGAAATGTTCCCCCTTTTCGATTGAAATATCGCAAAATTATTATTATTACTTTTTGTTGAAGCTTGACTTTTACATCGATCCAATAAATAATAAATTAATTTTATTAAAACGTAATTCTTTCCGCCAAACGAAAGTACTGCGTTTACAATTATTGGGAAACTTGGCAAACCCGTTTACGAAGAAAAATTATTAATTCGCTAATTTAGGTAAACGCATTCGGAGACCGAGCGTCCCTTTTCACCTTATAATCTACACTATTTCACACGCACACACGAGGCCGTTTTCTCATTTATATATATATTTGTTTTTTCTTCTCATTCATATGTACATATATATTGCAGGTGGTATTTTTGGATACAAAGTAATATATACAGCGGTGTTTTCGAATAATTCTGGTGTTTTTGTATACCATTTTCAAACCCCGTATGGTACAATATGGTGCTTCTGAATACCAAATTTCTAACTTACAAGGTTAGTTTAGTTAGTTTTTAAGAATCTCATAATAGTTTCTTAAGTAAACTAACTAAACTATCCATGAATCTTATATAAGCGTATATTATAAGAATTCTTTATAATATACTCTTACAAAAGTGAACATTATAAGAATTTTTTATAATGAACTCATAAGATTCTTAAAAATTAACAAAACTAACCAAGAAACTCTTATAAGAATCTTATAATACTCTTATAAGAATCTTTCTTATAAGAGTTTCTTATAACAAACTCGAAAACATCACCTGCAATATATATATATATATATAGATGCTCTTTGAAACAAATGTCTCTTCACAACGACCCAATGAACGGTCAACCTTTGACGAAAACCAATATCACTTGTCGCTCAACGCAAAACTTGTTCTGTTTTTCTTTGTTAGTCTTTCTTTTTTTAATATTTTGCACATATGTAAATTATCCTGACACTCACCACGAGCATCCGAAGAAAGATACATAAATTATAGAGATGAAAAATGGCGCATTCCGCTTGCATAAGACACAAACTGTGTCCTAACCGTTGAAATACAGTAATACTGGAATGGGCGCCGATGCTCGCAATGCGTGCCGAGTGCGATAGTTACAGGGAGGTGGGGTATTGCTGTTCTTGCTGTACAGTCAACTGGAAAAGTTAGCACGTGTACCCTATGCAGATAGACTCAGCAATATTTTACCAACTCAACTTTCGTTTTTTTTTTCTTCAAACTTTGCGCATGCGTCGAAGAGTCAGATAAGGACATTAATACCCCGTTTTATCAGTCTGTCTTAGGCACCGTTTCCACTTATTGATTTTGTATGGCAGTGCTCGTTCCAGTGTTACCGTATTTCAGTGGTCCTACCGAACGCAAAAACTTGGAAAAAGAGAGAGAGAAGACAACGTGACGTTCGGTGATGTCGAACTCGTTCAAGATAAACGAACTTAAAGGTTTCGGCCCGAAAACAAACGCATGTAGTGTTGGCAATGGGGCCAAGTAATGCGATTGCTTTCGTTCGGTTTGTACGCATGCTTTTAGAGGATGTTGTCGAGATTGAAACCTGCCGTTGAGTCGAGGGAGTTGAGGAGCTCCTGTGCGCTGAAGTTGGACGCATCGCCCGTTGGTAAATTTTCCAACAAATCAAAACCAAAATCTGCCGCGCCGACTGACGGGTCCGGTGCCGTTTGCGGAGGTTGCACGTGCTGCTGCGATAAGCCCCGCACACCCGGACTACCACCGCCGTATTGTTGGTGCGGATGCAACGGTGATCCTAAACATTTTCAAATATTCGTTTCATTAAAATCTCACTTTGTCATTTATATGAATCATTAAATAATAAAAGCATGTTTCTGGCAAAAATTATCATTATTTTAAATGGCTGTGCATAGGTATAGAAAAATTTAGGGTACAAATTATACTGCGTCAAATATTGGGAACAAGTGTTGTTTACACGTTATAAAACAAAAGAGTTTGCAAGGAAAACAATCATTTTTATTATAATAGATTATAAAAACTTGTACAATTATCATAAACTCTTTTAAACTATGTAATAAATAAAATAAAAAAATAAAAGAAACATGTAATTTGTACCCACTTTTTGATACATTAGAGTAATTTTTAACCAAAGTCGTTTCTCATTGTACAACCTCAATATTTTATGATATAATGAATAATAGGATATAAATCAATGATGGTGCTTCGAGGATGTGAATAATGCAAATATTTGGTAGCTTGTACAAGTGCAATAGCGAAATATTCAAGGAATACTGCGAAATAATTTATATGATTAATTTACCTGTACCAGTACTGGATACTGAATTAACGGAAGTTGACTGGGACATTTGCATCTGCATGGACATTTGACTATTATTTTGTTGCATCGCGAGGGTTTGTTGTTGGTGCGAAAGTAACTGTTGCATTTGGGTACTATTGGGCATTCCCGTTCCAGGCATGCCGCTGCTCTGAGAACGCAGCAGCTGTTGATGCTGCATCTGAGCCGCACTCATTTGCATACCTCCTGTGCCACCTATCCCGAAGCCACCTGAATGTCAAAAAAATCAATTAATTTTGTAATTTAATGTCTTAAATATATTACAGTTTAACAATACTATACACTGAGAAAAATAGTATAATAATCCTGGACTCTATGTGTTCCTGTGTAAAATAATGCTTAGCAAGGTGGCAAGAGATGCCACAGGACTGATAATTAGTATTTGAAAAAGTGACACTTTTTATCAGTAATGTTCTTAATATTGGATCATAGAGACTCAGAATGCCAGAAAGCCCAGTAAAAGAAAACCAATTGAAATAATTAGAATAATGGACGTAGGAAACACTTTTCTTTAACATTCCTGAATGAAATAGCATTATTTTAATTCACCATATCACATTAATGACACTTTGTGTATAATATTGTTTAAGTATGTAACAAAGCAATAGGTGAAAACCGATAAAATGAAGATTACAATATTTGAATTGGTTGGAAATAATAGAATAAATAATGTATACACATGAATCTGGAAGAACCAATTCAGCCTTTGAAATTTGTACATGGAATGTCATTAATTGGTTTTAACCATTAAAGAATACATAAATGTAATAGTTGAAATGTTAAGCTTGTAATAAAGTAATTGATGGAACATTTTTCAAATGTTTGAAACCATTTAAATTGTCGAATTAAATACCCTAAATAAATTAAATAAATGAATTGAAAGTAACCTATACAAAATCTGCACCTTAAATGGTAAGTAATAATTTAATTTCTAAAAGGGAGTAATATTCAATTTTCGACGAATTTAAATTAAATTTGTGTGTTTATAATTTATTTCTCTTTAACCTAATATAATATACATATTAGGAGTATATATTAACTCCCAAAAAATTACCTTCAAAGGTAAAAAAACAATAAGACAAGGAACCCTAACAATTTATGCATAAAAACCCTAAAAATATTAACATTAGTAGAACGAACATGTATATAATATTCTTTTAAAAAAAGGCATTAGTTCATTTAATGATACAAGAACCTAATTTAGCCAACAACTGAATAAACAAAATGGGTATTTCGCACATTCACTGGTTTCAAACAATAAAGAAACACAGTTGAAACAGATTGAAATTTATTCACTGGTTTTAATCGGTTTTCATTTACCAGGAGTATAATAGCTTTTATTATTTTAATGTTGTTAGTGTACAATAGGCAGAAAAAATGATCAAGGAATAATTCAGTTTCGCACGATATCAAATTATAACTTAATGAACCATTCATTATTATTTTTGCATAATAAAATACCGCTAAGTTAAACCGACCTTGATGAGTCTGACTAAACTGCGGTCTCATTTGTGCTTGGAAGCCTTGTTGCTGCATAAGTAGGTGGCGCCACTCTTGTTGCGCGCCACGAGCAGCTATGCTATTGCCAAGACCATCGGGCGAGCCGACATTGACGTTCGGCGGCCGCTGGTTATTGGTCCGCGGATAGCCTAATCTCTGATGCATCTGGTGCATTCCGCCCATCGCAGTCATGCCGCCACCGCCCATGTACATATTACCGCCGGTGGCGTGCAACGTTTGTTGATTCTGCTGTTGTTGTTGTTGCTGCTGTTGTGCCATCTGTGGTCGCATCATTGGACCTGCAATATATTTACATTGAACTTAAATATTCTCTAATAAACCACTGGAACTTAATATGAATTTTATAAATGAAGAAACAAAAAGAAACGTTAAATTAATAAGAATAATCCTTAAGAGGATGTAAAAGGCTATATGCACGGAATTAGTGCATTTTCTATTTATAATAAATTTTATATAGCGCGTTTTATTGGTCAGTTCTCTCAGGTTCTGTAGATCCGGAACCTAAAGGGAATCGATCCGAATATTTTATATAGAGTGTATATTGTGCACTTATTTAATAAAATAGAATGATTTAAAACTTATTTAATAAAATAAGTGTACAATATACGCTCTATATTAAATATATAGGTCAGCTACCTTTCGGTTGCGGATTTACAGAACTTTAGGGAAGCGACCAATGAAAAATGCTAATAGTATAATTTTAGATTTGACGAGAAGAGCACCCTGCACAATCAATGGGAGAATGTATGCGTTTACAAAAAGTGGTATTTAATACAAACATATTCGTAAACAATGCGAAGCAGAGCACTTACCGACATTACAGTTTTCTACATGCAAATTCTCATTGTTTATGAATACGTTTTTATTAAACATGACTTTTTGTAAACGCATACATTCTTCCATTGATTGTGCAGGGTGCTCTTCTTGTCAAATCCAAAAATATGCTATATTATTATTAGAAAACTGAAAATACACTAATTCCGTGGATATAGCACTTTCACTTCCTCTTAAAGTGATGTTTAACGCGATGCTGTAAGCGTTAATTACTAGATTAGGGTATTCTGTGCTTTTATTAAAAATATATAAATGTAACCGATGTAATTGCTTCAGACCATTTTTTCAATTTGGAAGATTATTTTACATTA
>JABFPN010004773.1:0-14401 GCA_022817305.1 Leptoteleia sp. ZL-2020 | reverse complement strand
TTATATAAAGTAGTGTAATATATGTGCTAAGTTTTCATATATTTAATTTGAAAATTTCTTATACGCTACATATAGTTTCAGTTTCCTAATTATATACGAAAATTTAACATATTTTTTTTCTCAGTGTAATACAAAAATTAGCTAGATATCTTTTTCTTTTCTTTAACCCATTTTATCATATATGTATGCTGTTGTGCCACGTAAACTTTATCCCTAATTTGCGATACATTATTATAATTTTTCCCAATTCTTGTCTCATTATATTTGCTCTCACGTTTTCCTGTATCCCTTTAAACCATTCTCTATTTGCTTATCAGTTTCTTTGTTCCTATGAGCACATTTCACTTCTTACAAAAGTACATGCGCAATTTAGACAGAGTTAAAGAAAAACATTAACTGTCGGTGAAGAAAATAAAAATGGAACAAGTCCAAACAAATTTCTTACCTAAACACACATGTTTAAGGTCCATGTACTTCAGTAAAGGTCATAAGTCAACGGTTCGTCCAATCGAAGCGGACTCTTGAAGCTTCGCTCGATCTTGTCAGATAGTTAGGAGGAGCGCTGCATCATCATAAAGTACGTAACGAGAAGCAGCTTGGGCTTTTTGGCTCGGCCAGCTGGCCCTCTTTCAACCATATGGTAGCACGTGCCTTCCCCCCTCCTCTCTTTTTTCCTTAGTTTTGTTTTTACTTTCATGTGCCGCCACCCCCGCGTGATAATGATAAGAGATTGTGGCAGTGATAAGCGCGATGATCTGTGTCCCATATGTTCACAAACTGGCAACAAATCTGCATGCTATTGTTCGCCAGCCGGACGTGCCTCGTACACCTAATTTTATGTCCGATGAATCGTACACTAAATTGACATTGGATACCCCCCCGAAAACATTGGGTACTGACTCGGTACAGTAGCTGTTTAGATAAGTGGCTAATAATCGGCTTTGTACAAATTTACATATGGCACCAAAGAGCTTTTGTGATTCTCGATGGTTCTTTTTATTTACACATTCGGACCTGTTTTGTCAACTAAACGTTTTTGTAACTTGAACGAAACATCGTATTCCAGAAATATTTTTCAAAAATGTTCTTACGTCCAAGTCTCGATATTTTTTTGATTAGTTTTTGAAGTTGTAATAATATATTATACCAAGGGAGACTTACATCCCTCCCTAGGTCGTAAAAATGCGACACTGGCCTTTTATAACCCGAGTGACGAAATATATATTTTATCTCCCTAGAATATACTGGGAATAGGACTTTAAAATATATCTTTGGTAAATTTAGTACATTTGTTTAACAAAAGAATACTTTGCAGTTAGCAATACCAAGCATTACAAAGTGTTGAAAAACGTAGCTCGACACATTGCATTAACGTAATCAGGCTTGATCAAAATACATTAGGATGAAATCTCATTCATGCGCGATGCTCATATTCTGAGCAGGGCTGCCAAAGTGAATTTTCTTAAATATTAAGCCTTGTGATTCAATTCTGTCCTGAAGAACAGTGATAAGCAGTTTGTTTTCAAATTGAAAATAAGTAAAACGTACACAAACTGAGGAAATAAAATGTATAATTGAAGTTAAAAATAAACAAATGAACTGTCAAAGTATACGGAATATTGAATGTTGAATAATCCAAGGCAAAATTCATCACTGCAAAAAGCGTTAAATTCCCTGGGAAAAAAAATACGAAGAAAATAATTGGTTAAAGTGTCAATCAAGCAAATGTTTATTAAGTTGGAACCTGTGAGAGCATTAATGTTAACGTTGTCAGACGAGTCGATTTTGATATCGCAAAGACAATATTTGTACGCATTTTGTAAAATATAGAGAAAGACATAGAGGGATATTTACCGGGAGTGATAAGCCGATAGCGATTCACGTGGGAGCGCGGAGTTAAAAATATAAAGAACTAACGCAAGATAAACGTGACGCGTGCAGTGTTTTTACTGATTATCCCGACATCCCTTTTTAGTGTCGGCAAACAAATCCAGCTTTACGCGAAAGCGCGGCTTCGTGCACAGAGTGCGTGGCGCCGGGCGGCTTCTGACGCGGTGGTTTCAGAATTACAAGCACGCGTTTGTTTTAGCAAGTTGCGGAGGCGACCTTCTTACGATTGTCGCATGTTACCGATAGCCCCTTTCTTTTTTTCATTTCCTTCGATTCAACTCGGCCAAATCCGCAAAGCAAATAAAATGACCAATATTCTCCCCAATGGGATCTAATAAAAAAAAAAAAAAAAATTAAATGCATTTACCCTTCCTTTGCCTTGTAAATAATTAATAAATATCTTCAAACATCTTCCCAAAGTTCAAAGGGAAATCATTGTCAAATTATTAAATCTAGATTTGAATGAAATGTACAAAATGATCCCCCAAAAATATGTAAAAATATTTGTAATTATTTATAAAATATAAATAATGTATAAGCATGCCTGAAACTTTAATTATTAAATTTTTACTTTATTACCTTTTTTTTTAATTGATATTTCTTTGAAAAAGTTACCATAGTCGGCGTATTAAATACACAATTATATTAAATTGCACAAATTTATCCTATGAAAATTGAATTTTATTAATCAAACATAAATATAAAGAGAAATGATTGAAAATTGTCCACACATTTCAGCAATTCATTTAGATTAATCACTTAAATAGCCGGAATGACTTCATTTCATTCGTTTCAACGAATCGAAAACAAACAAAAGATGACGACTTGATCGAGTCGGTGATAAAAAAAAAGTAGACATATTCGAAGTTAATCTTCACAGATCCCTCGTGTCATAATAGATGGCTGAATGCTTCGAGTAATTTAAATAAATGCGCGGCGCAATTACGAGCGTGTGCCGGTGAAGTCAATGCGTGTATTGCGTGCATAACTGACTGACTAACCGCAGACACCAGAGGGGTCGAACAATCAGTTAAGGGCTAGTCCGGCCAGTTACACATTTTGAGGTGTGTCAGGATGGTACGAAGATGAGCAATCGACACGCGAAACCCCGTGCGTCTTATTGTTAGTCCATTTACAGTCAAACTTTAACGTTCAGTCGGTCGTTTCGGACCTGATTGGTCAGACTGAAAGGATGCCAAAGTGAACTGCAAAGTTACTTCGTCCCCTGGGAATTTTTCGTCGGAAATAAATCCATTGTTAAATTGAACAATAGAACGAGACTAATAATTACGGGATATTAATTATTATTATAATTAATTAATAATAATAAACTAATAAATTCTAAACTTTGTGGTTTTTAACGATTTCTTATAACTTGTTGAACATCTTTTTTTGTTTAGATGTGTGCTGTTGACTGTTTTAGTTTCCAGGTTGATGGCAGTAAATTTAGATCTAAAATTGCATTTCATTTCCATATTAATCACGCACAACGAAGGAATAGTAAGTGATAAATCAGAAAATAATTGAACGTGAATATTTAAACACGCGAAGAAGTATAAAGCTGTAACAAAGGACGGGGAACAAACAAAGACAGGGCTACAGAGAATGTTAAACACGAAAATGGTTTTAAATTAATTGCTCGCGACCCGTCCGTGAATTATGCAATTATATTTTATTGATTATTTTTAAAAACTGTTTAATTTAATTACGTGTCATTGTGAAAATAATACCTAACAACAAAGCTGACCCTTTCATCCAATTACCGCGGACATTCAATTATAACCGATTAATGATTTTTCAATTATTATTTTCCTAAGAGTTGAAACATTTTTTTTCCCATCATATTTTTCGTGGAAATCGAAATATATTTTTTAACTCTGGACATAATAAAAAATAATATCAAGAATTGAATAAGGGCATAAAGTTTCTATTTAATTTTAGAAAGTAGCAGTTCCCCAAAATATTGTTTCCATGGTTTAAAATCGATATTGATTCTGATGATTCAAGCCAATGTATTCTATACGATGATATTATGTATACGGAAGAGATATTTAAAAATAAAAGTGATGTTGGTGTAGGTGTACCATCGCACGTCATCGAGCTTCCCTCCCGTCAAAAATCTTATAAACTAACAAACAAATTCCCATTGTTTGATATTATTACATTGGGGGAGACTGGAGCTAAAGATGACATGCAGGGTAATTTGATATTTCAGCTTTAACTTTCCCCTTACTTCTAAAACAGTATTGACGCTTCTGGTTATACTAATCAACCGTACTTTCACGAATATAAAAATGCATATTCATTGCAAATTATGGCTAATGAAAATCAATTTCTACCTCACTGGATAAACTTTGACAGTGAAAAATACGTGATCGGATCTATAAATGAAAAATTGCGTTTAATTAAAATTTACGAAATATAACCAATTTAATAGAATAAAGAATTTAAAGTCTTTCAAGTTAATATTTTGAAGAATGTAAAGTCAACTGTCGACTGTTCATTTATCAAAATACTAAAACATAATGTTTTCTGACAACGTTGTCATTCAGTTTAATAATTTCTGCTCCAACTTTTTTCTACGTGCATAGGGAAAAAATCAAGATATTTTCGCTCTATGATATAAACTAAGTCGACCTTTTCCTACATATATAAATTGGTTATATAAAGATTGTTTATTGAAAACTGTAACATCTCTAACGTTGTCTAAAAATGTTTCCAGTGCGTATCTTTTTAAATGAACTCGATAGCGCTTGCAGCCGACAGCTATCGCCTTAATAATCAACTTAGAAAAATCCATAACCCGCGGCGACACGCAAAATCGACAAAGACGTTAATCTAAGATTACGAGAGGCTGCGTTGGAGAGGCGCCCGCCAATCTGGTCCCTTTATCCTTGAGCGCCCGCGTCCTCTCCACTCAGACTTGCTCGTAAAAGTGCAAAGTCCGTCCCAATTACCGTCCGGCAAATCGAGTTACGCGTTTCGCCAACACTCGGCGTTTCAGGGGTTGAGGGGGAGGGGGGGGGGTGCGATAATGAATTCAATTTGGCGATCTTGCAAAAGCGCAACCGAAGTTCCCCCCCGTTGTATTATTCTTGGGCCTACATACGTAATGTAATAATCGGCGTGTATATCGGCCATATGGCCCGACACACGCGCGCATTTTATTACACGGATACACGCTTTCGCCTTCGGGATACGCCCGGGCTCCTCTCTTCCCGTCCCCCTTTCCCTCTCTTTCTCTTTTTCTAAGCCTTTCTCCTTTCCTCGCCGACTCCATCCACCTCTCCCTTTATCCACCCTCCCCATCTCTTTCTCTACGTCCGTCTATTTCTCTCGTCCCGAGTACTTTATCTAAATCCATCCCCCTCCCTCCCTACTTTGCCATACACTCGTCCTTGTCTTCTTACTTCCTACACATATACGCGTCTCTCCGATACTTTACGCGCCCATTACTTTTTATTCCCTTTTTTTTGTCCACATCCGTCTATCCCTCTCCCCCTCTCTCTCTCTACCTATCTATCTCGCTCGCTCTCTTTTCGTAGCAAAGCCCATGGATTCTGATTAAATCAGCATTAAAGCCATCGACGAGACGAGTGCACCCTCGCCGACAATGACACCAAATGTCGAGCCCTTCGGTGTTTGAATGTGCCCGGGACATTTCGCGTTTCGCTTTGTGGAGAACGCTTTAATCACGGCTTGATTTGATTACAGCACAGGTGCCCCCGCTCCCTACGGCGGTACCATTTCTGCCGCGTCCTTCCCTTGCCGTTCGGCGGGACGCGATTGCCATTGTCGAATGTTGCGCTGAACATGTTGCACTTCGCGATTCATTGGACAATCCCGAGGTATCGCCGGCGACGGCTCTTTGTGCTTCCTTTTTTGCCCTCGCCGCTTAGGGGTGTGGGCGATCAATTGATAAGTGCGGAATCAGCCGCGACACTGGTAGGCATGAAATATTCATACGCCGGCTATCACCGTCCGCTCGATTGGACAATTTGCGTATGCTGCGAAATTTTGACAATTGCGTCGGATGCTCCCTTTTACGTGGGGGGAATAACTGTTTAAACAATTTTTTTTATAATAATATCTTGATACTTGCCAGGTAATGATTTACGAAATTGTAATTATCGTAGCCAAAGAAATTTATGTGAGTCGAATTGATGAAAAATAACCTAGCTAGTTGATTCAGCTAGCTGAATCAGCAATACAATTTTATCTAATCCAGAACAGTGAAATCCAAATAGTTTTCGTTTCAAAAGGAGGTTATGTCGAGTCCCTATAGGATAAGTGTATGGTTGACTCATCCATACAGTTTATGTAACGTTTAAATATTCATTTTGGTCGATTTAATATCTAAATCCTTCTGCAGATAGAATAAATTCTTACTAAAGTAGTAAAAAATTGCTGGATAAACTCATTTACCTACCAAAGCGAATACTTTTTTATCCGTGAGGTATAATGTGCTTCCTGATTAAAACAGCTTGTCTAATTACCCGCACACATTGACGCCAATCTATAGTAATAAAAAAACGGAAAAAAATTGAAAAATCCCGGACAGACCTGGTCGACAAATCCGCCGAATTTGGGACAAAAGCATCGAACGCCGCGGAGTAGATTATCGATGACCATTAGCGGTGGCGCGGGGCGCAACATCGATATATTTGGAAGTATGTAATGGATTTTATGACGTAGGGCGAGCCATAAGAAGCTAATGAAAAAGTAACGAAAGAAAAGGGGAGCTCTCCTTGGGTCGACCCTCTCGCGCTCGGAGCACGACACAGATATGCTTTTAGCACGCAGGGGCAGAATGTAACGCTTCCGCATCCTTGCGCTCACCCATGAGAGAACGTATGTGCGAGCGCAACTTGTCTCGCTCATGGGATTTGGCAAGACGAGAAGCCGAGCAATGCCGAGCGTCATGTCGCGACTTTGCGCACAACCAACCGAAACTATTTTCCACAGGTGATACCCCCATTTTCGATAATATCTACGCGTCGTCGTGCACTCTGACTTAGGGACAAAAGCCACTCGTTATTATACCTTAAGTCATCGAACTCTTTGGTGGATAACGTAGCGAATGAAGGCGAGAAACGGCAGGCAAATTGAAAGAATGAGAATAAAGAGTCGACTCTCAAAATATTCTGAAAAACTTTGAAAACTTCCAATTAGCGGGATTTCATTTTTTTATTCGACTTTTTTCCCTAGCTGTTATTTTGTTGAAGAAGAGCTTTGCCGTAAATTTCTTGCGATAGTTAGCAGAAAAGAAGGCTTTGAAAAATTTCCGCAAAAACCTTACACCGAAAAAAAGTTTTCGTAAAATCTTTAACGAGCTGAATGATATTTGTTAAATAGTGTCCTAAATGACAATATGGAAACAGATTGCCTCGACCAATGGAAAAGTATTTGACGGAACAAGACGCGAAATGCATATTCGGCGACTTTCAATTCGGTTGGCTCCTTGAATAATCTAATCGCGATCAATAGGACATTGTACGCGAACGATACTTCGGACATTTGCATCCCACGGGACGACGGCCGTTATATATTTACAAGCAATGATTGCGGTTAATTACAACACTACTCATCTCTGTTTGTATGTCAACCCTACACGATAACGATCCCCTTCGGGAATATTGAGTTGACTTAGCGAATTTGCTAGAAAGACGCTCGACAATAACGCAAGATACACATCTACCGGTTCCAGGCGCGTTTGATAAAAAGGAAAAAGCGCGCGTCTCGAATAATCAGCTATTTCATCTGCAAATATCATGCAAATTGCGTGCATGATATATCAGTTATACGCCGCGCGTTCAACAAGATTTCATTTGTTCAAACACGTAGCTCAGGAACACGCTTTGTAAGTCAATAAGGTTGTCGTGCGCGTTTTGCAATTAGTACTACAAAATCTCAATTCAAACATCGCTTGAATCATTTATATGTATATAAGTATGAATATGCATAAACATGTAATTGTTTTTAACAAAAATGACAATTATATTAACGTAACATTCAACATGGAAATTTTGCATTTTTACTTCTTGCACTGAGAAAAATCTACAGAGAAATATTATTTTAAAACTCTCGTGATATTTTGATTAAGACTTCACTATTCCGAATGAATTTCTTTTGAAATCAGCATACTGCAGCTAGATTAAAACATAACATCGCTCGAAATAATGATAATAATAACAATTGTTTATAGATAGGCGACTGCGCCACCTTATAAAGGCAGCAAGCAATCCCTATCCGTGCAAAACACTTATCGGTCGCGAATTGTCGCAGTCCCGATATTTTTGTGCTTTTGTTGACTCGGGTTCGCGGGGTCGTCACTCCCCGTAGGCAGATGTTGTGCCACCCTGCGTTCTTATTATTATTATCATTACAATATTATTTAATGTTAAAGCGTTATTCCTAATTAAAAAAGAAGCATTATTAATAGAAAAAAACTCTAATGGAATTGAAGCAAATTTCGGCAATTTTAAACGACAAATGTTAAGTGAATTTAATTTCGTCTATATTTCATCTTTATATCTGTATTCGAGAAAAAAAATTATTTCTAGTTGGAAAATAAGTGTGAACAACATAATAATTAAAATGTTAGGTCATGATACACTGTATTAGTCATCGTGAATTAAAAATTTTATAATATTTATTTGTGTTCAATATCAGACAAAAGTTAATTTTAATGAAACATAATTTGTTTTTCAACAACACCTGTTTTAGGATTTTCCTACTTTTTATTATTATTATATGCTATATATTAATTGTTCGTTTTGCAAGTCTATTTAGATAAATTTGATATGTTTTGACTCTGATACTACCTGACCAGATCGTTTGTATTTTTATAAAAGTATAAAATTGAATAAAACTAAATATTACAGAATATGATCAAGCCTGGGATTTTTGTCCTTTTTTCTGTGATGTTTATGTCAAGCTATTGCGTTGTTGGTGTTACCAAAAGTCACAGATGTGCCGTCTATTCGATGTTGCACTTTTTTTTTACAGTTCACGCCCCTCGCAGTGTCTCATGCAATGATGCGTATTTTAACGTGGACAGGATGACGGGTCGATGGACGTCCACGTAAACACATGCATATATGTCGTGCCTGATGTATCGTAGCATGCATTTGTAAAATAGAAGTCCATTCAAAAGTTATCCCATTATAGCAAACGATAAAGAAGTTACTGACTTCGAATAAAGCCGCGCGGAAAGAAAATAAGAAAGAAATTGCACACAAATTTTGCTCGCTTTATATTGAAAGTAAGTATTTTAATTTTGCAATTGGCAGTTCATAATTCCACTAAAACCAATTTCAACCAATTCTAAGTCAAATAACAATTTGCAAATATACAAATTCATGAAAATTAACATTTTTTTAATGATCTCAATTCTGGTTGAATATGAAATTTGATCGGTACCATAAATTAAACGCACTTATTCATTGTGCATCAATTTTCATTTAAAAAAATAAATCATTACAACTTTGCAATAGTTGGCAAAAAATGGGAAACTTTCATTTAAAAAAACTTCCACAGTTGAAAAGTCAACACACTTAAAAAACAAAGAAGAAAAACCTAAACCCGCGAAAATTTCAGGATTCGTCCGAACGTGAAGGCAAATTAAGATCAGGCTTTGATATTAAATAAATAACTGATTCGAAAGTTAGTATTTACAGTGTACTTATTAAGAGAGACAGATAGATGACAAGGGGTGGGGCAGCTACAGACGAAACACGTATATGCACTCACACGAAGAACGAGCAAGGGCGCGCAATGTGGACACAGTCAAGGTCCACTGCACGGCTGATTGATTGTATCTGAGGGGGTTACTATTTAGGGGTATCATCATCATTTACAGAGACGTGCACACTTTATGAAAAACACCGGCTGAATTTTCATTTCTTCTTCGCGCAATGCATCGATTGACGTCACGATATAAAAAAAAAGATCGGAAAAATAATAAAAGTATAATCAAATTGTCGCATAACATTGACGCGAAGTAATTCAATTCTCTCTATTAATTTGTGATTTCAAAGAGCATTTTACAGAAAAAAGTGAAGCAATTTTGGTGGTAAACTGATTTTGTATTTCAATAGATTAGATCCAAAAAGTTACTACAATGGCAAATTCCAGAAATAAATTAAAAATAAATAGTAAACAATTTCTAATTCTTATACGCAAATTGTTTGATCAAGAAATTGTATTTTGAGGTTCTCTTGAAAAATAATTAAACTTTCAGCTGTACTTTGCTCTCATTAAATTTGTTCAGATCCGAGACAGATCTAATCGGATCTGTAGTAATTTAAATTTCTTCTATATGTGATTTAATTAGATATAGTCTGATCTCATCAGATCTATTTTGCATTTGGTCGCATTTAGTCTTACTTGAATTCATCGGATTAATTCACATATAATTGCGCTAATCAGAAATAATCAAGTTTAATCCGAGATCTAACCGGAACATCTTAGATCTGTATTAGATTATGTATGACCTTATCTATTACAAATTAATAAAGTTTTAACAAAATCCATATCCGATCATTTCCAAAAAGTAATTTATAAATTTAAAAGATTCGTTTTATTCACTTCATCTATATAAAATGAGAAAATTGAATTTTATAATTGAAGAATGAAAAAGGTAAGAGACGTAAGTCGAGGCTAGTTGCGAGTTGTTGAGATTAAGTTCTTTCACTGATTCTAGTTTGGATGGCTATCGACAGTTCTAATAAAGAATCCGTTAAAACTTCAAAACGAGACAGTTGTTACTAACCATCTCTGAAGCTGTAATCTAATACCCTTAGCTATTTCCACTCTGCAATTTAATAATAAATTATTTATGAAGAAGAATTTTAAGAATAATATGAAAATTTAAACCTTCGCGACGCGTACTATTTTTGCCTTAATATACGATTAATGTGTCTTTCGTATATTTTCAACTGTACTGAGAAATTGTCTTCCATCTCTTTGTTTTGAAAATGGAATACTTCCCTCTGATTTCGACTCGCAGAATTTAATTCCATTTGTCCTTACACTTTCAACTTAATTCTTTCCTTTGCTTTCTTCCAAAGAAAATTGACTCGTCGGAGAATGAATCGGGTCAACGAATGTATGTTCATTTTTTTTGAGGGGTGGGGGGTGGGGGCATAATGAGGAGGACCGTGAATTGAAGAAGGAAAGCGAGCGAAAGGACGGAGAAAGAGGAGAAACGGAGCGATGACGCGAACGAGTGTTGAATGGCAGAAGAGAGCGAGCTCTCCTAGAAATTAACGCGGAGCGACGCAGGGTGGCGATGCCATTGTCCCGTGCATTCGTGGCACCCTTCGATTTGTGCTGCTCCGAGTACTCGCGAATACGAAAAAATTCAGATGTGAAATCTTCATTTCCGTCGCGGACCACCGGCTCGGAAGAAATACTTCCTGAGGTTTAAGTTCTCCCCACGCTTGACGTCTCTCCTGTCACAGTAGGTCTTTATTAGAATCCGAGCAATCAGAGCACGTCACAATTTCTACGCTCAAATTAGAAATCATGCAAATGACTCCACCTTATCAATGGATATAACTCGACGGAAAGGTCGAACACAAAATAACATTTTTTTTTTAATTCCCTCTTTTTTCTTTTTTACATTTCTTTCGGCATTGGATATTTATATTATAAATTTTGTTTAAATAATATCATCTTTTAAATTTGTACTTTTTGTCATCTTTTCATGTTTGGACCTTTTTATATTTTGTTTTATTCTTTAATTCCTTTCTTATAACATTTTGTATGTTAATTTAGTGAAAGATAATTAATGAACAAATTAAAAGTTGACGTTATAAAATTTAATGTTATAGAATTCTATAAATTTGGAAAGAATAAAATTGAAAGTACTTTCTTTTGTAAAGCTTTTCCTTAATGTAAATTCTTCTAGGTAGTAAGCCGGCTTGAAAATCAGAGTTCTCTCAAACGGAAAGAAAAATGTGATTGGTTAAATCGATGTAACGGTGAACGGACTGCCGGAAGCCTTCATTGTTTTACAAGTTTAGTGCGATCAAACTGGGCGACCCTGCGACGGACGATTCGATTGCGTGGACTAGCCGTTTTTCCATGCAACTTACAACACGAATGACCCCTAAGACATTCGCTTAGTCCTTGATTTATTTCATTCGAAGCCACTCATTTTTACCCCGAAACTTTGAATAACTTAAATTGTTTATCGGTGCATAAAAACTGATTGAAATAAACTGAAACGATATATTTCAACATAAAATGTTTGGACAGGGTTTTTTTTATGATAATTCTTTTTCACGATTGTAAACATTATATAACGTCATAAAAAAAGTTTGTTGTGAAGAATAACGTTCAACCATGCAAACTTATATACAAATGCATTATTAAAAATAATAAAAAAAATATATTTACAAACTTTGACAATGAGTGGCTTCACTTTGATGACATTTTTTCCCTCTTCGTGCAGTAACTTCAAATGTAACCCGTTCCTGTTTGCAGTATATTGCAAAATTTGCGAACTGCGATCAATCTGCATTCACCCCTACACGAAAAAAAATAACTCCTCTCTGAATTCCACACCGTTATAATCACAACAGTCCATTTCCAATTGACTTATCCAATAGCAACTTGTCTACTCACATCGATCCCCACCTCATCATCATTCCATCATTCTCTCTCGACAATTCCAATTCAATAAATCCCACGCAACCACCCTGATCATTCTCATCACTCATCCCCGTCAATCACCGATATACAAAATTTGCCACAAGTCTCTAACGTCTATATTAATTTCACCTAATGGCAGCGGCGACGACAAATGAAGGAGAAAGGTCCCCGAAGGATCCTCTGGGCGCGAGCTGAACAAAAAAGGTGGAAGAAAGGGGGTAAAAAGCTAAAAAGCAAGAAGGAGGCTGAAATCGAAAAAAAAGAAGAAGAAAAAAGGAGAAAAAGGGAGAGACAGAAAGAGAGTGAGAAAGAGAGAGAGAGAAAGCGGGGCATAAGGGGAGGCGTGTTTGGTGTTTCTGATTCTATGGACGCTTGACCTATTGTCTCTGGGGTTTAATTTTTGCCCCTTGGCCGTAGTTTCCCCCCTGGGTCCTCCCACGTCATTGGAAGCTGACTTTCCATGGTATTGAGTGTCGTGTGCGACAATGCTCGGCACGGCAGAACTGCGGAACGAGAAGCGTGCATACAATGCGACAGCAATCACGAGCCGCGCCCTTGTCAGCGGGGAAGATTTCGTTTTCACTATCTCGCTCCGTCTTTCATTACTCTGTTTTTCCACTTTCTATTACTCTACTTATAGTCTTTTATTACTCGGCGCCGCGGGAGCGAATTTTTCAGAGTTTTGAGGATACTGGCCTGTCGATGCACCAATCTGTTTTCGGGTACTGTCTTTTATGGGGGGGTGCGTTTGGGCTTTGGCTATTATGTCTTTGGGGATAAATAATAAATGGTCGTTCATTGACCAATTTCGGAGCTTTCACTAGTGGCTTGGAGTCAGTTGCTCGAGAAAAAAGATATGAAACAGACGGGTAAAAAAATCTTATTCAATTTTATTAAAACTTCAATTGTGACAATTATTTATACTAAATTCTATTTTTGGCTAAGGTAAATTCCAATTGAAAATGATTAGGAAATAGTTTATATATATTACTATAGAAATTCTGTAAAATGTAAGACATATCATTGTTCATTTCTGTTCGATAAATGGAAATGAAATATGTTGCTATGACTTGTATGTCCTTGTTATATATATGCAAAAAAGACTTTAAATTAAGAAAATATTAAGAAATTAAAAAATAAATTATTTTTTTATTTTTATTCTTTAAATTAGATGTTGCAAACTAGCTTAATATATTTATTAATAGAAAGATTCATGACTATTTTCATATTTAATTCATGTTTTCTGCTTGCAACATAAATATAAAAAAAAAAGATTATTAAATAACTAATATATTATGTTTAATGCGTAATAAAATAATGCATTATTAAATCATATTTTTAGAAATTTTCTATTGTACAAACACCGTGCATTTACTTTCATCAAACCAGTTTTGCATTTGTCAACGTTGATGGTTCTAAGATTTGGTTTAGGCTAGTTTAAATAGTCGGCGGTGTTTTTTCGCCTGACTTTATTTATTATGTATATTGGGTACAAAGTTAAATTTAACTTGTTTCGCTTTTTCAAAGACACATTTTAATACATTATTCCTATACGTTTTATATTGGATATTTTTTAAAAATAATTTTCAACATTATTTTAATAATTATTCATAATATTTAAATATTAACAATCTTTACAATTTTAAAAAATGTATTAAATTCATAAACTTATCGTTAATAATTATAATAATATAAAAAATAATATAATATATAATAATATATAAAAAATTAATAATTTTTTATTTTTTATCGTCTGTTTATATATTAATATTAATCAAAATTTCTCTTCGACCGTATTTTTGAATAACAGACAAATTGTATATATGTAAATAAATTACTACATTTGTTCCTT
>JABFPN010004772.1:0-14401 GCA_022817305.1 Leptoteleia sp. ZL-2020 | reverse complement strand
ATAGAACTGTATGCATTACATATACTTAGTTTTTCCATAAATTATTACAGTTACACCTACAGAGTACATATAGGTTCAATACCCCAGAATTTATTGATAAATATACTATTTCATTTTTCTCAGTGTACTTATTAATAAGAGTAAACTAAGAAAATTCTCAAACTATGGAAAAATGATATTGTTATTTAAGAGTTTTTCTTCTAGAAAATATTATAAAAGGGATGAAAAAGTTTAATGAACAGCTGCATTGCAACACATCGTTTCGTTTCTTATTATGCTTGACTTATCTCGAGCGTATCCGTAACAACAACAAACAATGACAGTTACCCTCAGTAGCCAAAACGTCAGCAACCAATTTTTTCTTCTTCTTTTTTATCCAAGTCCTGTTTTAAGAAAACTTGTAATGGGGTTTGACATATATTTTGCGACAATGAATTACTGTCCGCCTATTACAATGTTTTTCTCTGCGCGCCGGCGAATGTGTATTTTGAAGTGAAAAAAGTCAATACCGCAAGAAACGTGGAATACGTGCCGCGGCACCGAATCGAACAATATTTTTCTTCGAATACGGACGCATTACGTTGACGGTACGCGCGTGATTGAACCAATATTTGTTCGCATTTCGATTACTTGACAACAAATATTTGTTAAACTATTGCTAATGTTGAAAAAAAAGTCCTCATGAGCTAACAAATATTTTTTAGGTAACTTAACTTATGTTTTCTTGGTAGCAAACAAAAACATCGTCATTCAAAACTTACTAACTACAAAACATCATTAGCTACCGTAACAAGGTTCATTTTTCGCAGTGTAAAACATACTATCAGGTATGAAACACACATGTATTTACATTACCCTTTTTATTAAATAGAGTTTTTAATTTTAATTCTTACCGAAATTCTCTTAAGACGATAAAGAAATAAAATCAATTTAATCGCTTCATATCTTCTTTTCTCTCATCTAATCATGCGCAATACTAAAATTATGTAAATTCGCATTTACGTTGTCATTTACACGTTAATGTTATTGTTACACTCTAATAGGGTGAATATGAAATAAAATGTAAACTTGCGCACACTTTAAGTAAATGAAAAAGAAGAAGAAAGAGAAAAGTATCTCTGTTTCTTGTTCCGGTAAGAAACATTGGCTTTTCGACAGAAGAAACACCTTTTTAGCGGAACAAAGGGCGTAACACATATGCCGCATACATACTTTTTGCCAGCGCAGCTTCTGTGACTTCTTCTTTGCGGCGTCTCGTCATCTTGCGGGTGTTTTAAATTAAACTTAAGCGACCCGCGCGGTTGACCTCTCGCATCCGGCGTATTGTCGGTGTGCGAGAGGAATGAAATAGAATGAAATCAAGGGAGGGGTTACTAAATAACAATAGTAATTCGAACGCGCCGGCTTTTGTTTCCGGTGCGTAACGTGACTCGCCCGTGCAGACGTGCTCATTCCCGCCCCAATCACGCGCGTATCATCGTCCATCTCGGACGCAAACATTTTATTATTTCATGTTTCGTCGCATTAGTTTTATTAACCAATTTGGATGCTACGAGTACCATTCTTCGGAAAGGCATTTTTCCAAGGGCTCAGAGTCCGAATGCAGTTTTAAAGACGATAGCGGGAAATATAATTTGCGTGAAATTAATTGCTAAACTTTTTTCTACCGAGAAAATCAAGCACGTCGATTGTCTTCAATAATAGCTTAAGATATGACAGTCAAGTTTAAATTTCAAAGCAACATATTTACGCACAGTTTGCGCTTGATTTGGTTTTTTTTTTCGTCTGCTTCATAATTCACATTGGCATTAATTGAAGAATGCGAGAGCAGCATGCAGGTCAAGCAATTCAATTATCCTGATGTGAGCATCAGGGCAAACATACGTACAAATTACTCAAATTAATTCCAGCTCACTTATTTTATTAATAATATTTAATGCCATGCAAGAGGAATTCCCGGACCTACCAAACAAGCTCACAAACCGAATCGAATCTATTTTTCATTATCATTATTATTGTTGTTGTTGTTGTTATCTTGACCTTCGTTACCAGCAGCGGAAACCAATCACTTTGCAGCATAGACTTTTCGAACTTTCAAATCTATTCTTCGTATAGAATTTGATGCCATATTTTCCGTCTTTCCAATTTGTTTACCTCTAAAATCATTACCCCGCAGCTATGGTCCGAAGTGGATTCACCGATAAACTCAATTTGATCATGTTCCATTAACAAGGGAATAAGGAGAATTCCAGGTGGACGACGAAATTTCTGTTAAATCATCATTCAGCTAACTTGGCGCGGCGAGTAACGATCGAAAGACATTCTTCACCCCTCCTCATTACGCACACTAGAAAAAGACGGACAACTTTATTCCCATCGACGCCTCTATAGAGTGAGTTGCGTTCGAATAACTGCGATAGTTTTTCGCCAATTTAGTGCTTCTCAAAGCTCTTTCAGGCAAACGTTACTTACATGCAAACTTTTCGTGTAAATTATAATGTGGTGACAAAAAAGAAAAAAAAAGTCATTTTTCATGCAAATGAGTTTTCAAATTCCGTCATCGGAAGAATAATTTGTTTAGGTATTTAGGTATATGGAATAAGGCCGTTTTTCTTTATATTAAACATGAAAATGTTGAGAAAACAATTACGCGGAATTAAGAATGGAAGGGTACATCTGGCGGGCCGATAAAGTTTGAGGAAATGAGTAAAATGTGTCTTTCTAGGGAGGCAAAATCGTTTTCTTTGACGGGTCAAAGAAGTAATCAGTCCCTTTGAAGGAACAAACCAAATATTTGGTCAAAGGAAGCACGCAATCATTGTTGCTACGGATGCGATCATGAATATGGCTTTAAACGAAAGGCGCTTTTGAGACGTGAATTGGCCATTTTGGTAATTGAAGCTCTTAGAGATATTTGACCTTGAACCCCCATCGAAGACGACTTCTGGATACGCCCGTATCAATGAGCTAAGTTGATGCGGCGTTGATATCTGCGCATGCGTTAGTCTAATCTTACCTCAGCAGCATTCCCATTGAATGTAGCTATGACAATGATCGTGGTTATAGCCGGGTATATAAAATTGAATATTTTCTTGTTGAATGTATCTGATACGCACTATTATGACTGCTCGAAAATGCTACTTCGCATACGTACATATGGAATTCATTTAGAATTAATACACTGAGAAAAATAAAATAATAAGACTTACTATACTTTCTGGCATTCTGAGATTCTATGCTCCAATGTTAATAATTTTGCCAGACAGTCTGGTAAACGGTGTCACTTTTTCAAGTACCAATTATCAGAACTGTGGTACTTCTTGTCACATTGTCAAGCATTATTTTATACAGGAACACATAGAGTCCAGGATTACTATATTATTTTTCTCAGTGTAGCTAGTTTTATTTGGGCGGAATTAAAGATAAATAAGCGATTCCAATTGCTCAAGTAATATTTCAATTCTAACGCCTCTTTTCAAGCGTTGTCATTTAGCTGCTTGTAAAACATTATGATCGAAACATATGTCTTCGGGGAAATAGATTTTTTTTTCATTCTTGCACTGAGAGAAATCGGATCAGTTATATATACTGACGAAAAATAGTTAAAATTCATTATTACTTCTTTTTACGGAAAAAGCGGTTCGATTTACTGACAAATTTAGTTGCACATGCATCACAACAGGAAAAATTAGTAGTTGTTATTAATTTTGTCAGTTTGACAGTAATGTTCAGTTTTACCATGGGAACTACTGATATTAAAACGTTAGGGTAACTGACGAATCATTTAAGTGAAATGAAATCAGAAAATTGACATGTAACATTGACATTCATAAAAATAGGTTATAAAATGAAAATGATAATAAATTAAAAAAAAATTAACTTTTAAAAAATTGTGTTATTTTAAAATAAATTTTTATGTATGATGTGCAAAATTCAAGTAAAATAAATGTTGCACTAATAGAAAAATATTATTTTTCTATTAATAATAATACATGTACGAGTCTTTATTTGACGTTACATAAGAGACAAAGATAGAGCAACAAATTCTTTAATGTATTTAAACGGCGCTTTCAGAAATGATTCACAGAAAATATAATTGATGTTTTATTTCTCTCTTTCCTGTTATCATTAAATAAAGAAAGAAAGAGACAAATGCACACAATATATTGTATTGTTAATTATTGAATGTGCCATAGGTCTAGCATTCCTTCTCCTCTTTCAATTTTGAAACATTAGAGAGAAAGAAAGGAAGAGAGTTGCAAAGTAGAATTGCAGAACTCTAAGTTAAGAACGCTGCATATTTTTAAAATATATTATTAACAAAACATAAATTGTGTTAATTACTTGATTATTTAGTAAAATGAACTTTGTGGATGATACAATTTATAAATAAGAATAAAATGTTTGTTTTGAACACAGAAAAACTGAATGGTTCACATGGAGAAATCTTAACCTACGTGAAGCTAGCTTCAGTCTGTCAATTTGACTGATCGAGATAGTTGAATTAATAGAAATGTACACCCAGTGTCTGTGAATCGTCCAATAACTAGATGACATTTGAACTCGTATACTTACATTACATTACAGAAGGTAGCGTTCAAATGTCATCTAGTTATTGGACGATTCACAGACGCTGGGTGTACTGTTGTTATGGTTTTAACTGCACGGGCAGTTGTACGTACTGAAACCTACTACTTTTTTCTCTCAGTGTGCAATTAAATGCTCTAAAAGTAGTCATAAATCGTGAAATGCATCAATAAAATTTGAAAAGTTCGTGTAAAATCATTTTAATTTTTGAACTAATAAGCACAAGCGATATTAAATCGATAAAAGCACTGTGACTTAATCTTATCATTAAAAGTCCATAGAGTTTGCCATAGATAACCACAGGTTTTGTCGCAATTGTCATAATTGAGTCATGGTTGAATCACAGTGGCAAAGGATATGGCGAAACTCCATAGGTATGGTCCTATTCTATACCACTTACTCTGACTATGGTTTCCAAATGCACTCATTCTACTATCCAAGATAGCTGATAATTTTGGTAAACTACATTAAAGGTTAACAGATGTCGTGATTGGTCGAATTGGTAAGACGCTTAACTTGTAATTCGTAGTTACACTACGCTCGAGAGAATTTTCTATTTTTTTTTATTCTTTTCTTTTGGAAGAGGACTATGCCACAGAATTCGCCATATCTTCAGCCATTAGACACGGCTCAACTGTGGCCTATGTCTAAATGCCATAGGTCGCCTACAGTGGCTGAATGCGATGCTTCAAATATTTAATTTTACTATAGTGTGGCGGAATTTATGCGGTAATTCCGACAAAATCTGTGGTTATTGATGACAAATTCTATACCCATGTAGAAAAAAACGATCGGGCCAAGCATGGCACAAGCTTGGTGCCGTCGATCGGCATGAAACACCAACTGTGCATAGGCCGTCATCGGCTATCCATCGGCCCGTTGACGTGCCGATCATCGGCCGATCGTCTTTAGCTGTTGATCGGCACGTCAATGGCCCGATGGATAGTCAGTGAATGCCCATGCACATTTGGTGTTTCATGCCGATCGATAGCCGATCGACGGCAAACGACGTCTTTTTCTATGTGGGTAGTATTTTAATATTGTAGATTATGCTACAGTGCTTTTTTTGCGCGGAATATCAGAAGAAATATATTTTTCCGCTGCGATGTAAATATTTAAAATTTCATTAAATATCATTTCAATGAGAATAGCTTTTATTTGTATTGTATCAGAGATGCAGTAACTGTTCTACTATATTTCTTTCTTCTTTTTAACCACAATTAGATTATTTCATAATACTATTTCACGCGCGCACAATTGTACCAATTGTTTTTTCCTTACGACAAGTAATGCAATTACTCAAACAATAACGGACTCGTTCGGAAAGAATGTCGTTATTACGCATTGTTCAATATGCATTTGTTGTCGGGTAAAATTAAATTGAAAAGTTTTACTCCTTTTTGTATTACCGTAAATTTTCTTTTTATTCGCGCCGTGTTATCAGTATTGTCCTCGATATTGATTCCATTGATACTGATACATGTAACTAATAAACAGTTACCACCGCGCCGATAGAGATACCCTGAAATAATGTTCAATTGCTCCAGCGCTCGATATTTAAATTTATTAATGGATATTATTTTGCTATTCATTCGTGAAATAGCCTGCCAATAAATGTACTCCCTTAAGCACTTGGTACACTTTGTAACCTACCACATATACACGTCTTTTATATATTCATTTATTCTCAGATACCACACAAATCGACAATATTGACTTGTATACAGTTACTGCAATTAAATTTGGCAATTTTAAAGCAGAAGACCGTAAAAAGTTGTAACACGTTACAAAGTAAACGTTAAATAGTATATTTAGAAATTTTATGTGTTATATAACACCATGAACAATAATTTATTGATTTTAAATGAATTTATTTTTGCAAACAATAATTTTTATTAAGATCTTCCGAAACTGATTTTTTGCATTGAGAACAACGAATTATCTTAATTTACTATTTTTATATTAATTTAAGGATGCATTATGAAAAAGTTAATTTCTTTTTTTATTTAGCAAATAGCGTTCTGAAAGAAAAGTTTGCTTAAAAAGAGACACGCGAAAACTTGAATAAAATACCAACATAAATTTTACATTTTTGTTTAATCTTTGGAGTTTAACACGCGAAAGAGTTTAACTGGAAACAGAAAATCGATATTGGAAATTCCGAAAAATCTTTTCATATTACGAAAAGAAATATAGCAAAATAATTTTAGCAATGTCCGATTAAGCACTTAATATCAATCCTTTCAATCCTTTTCACCTCCAAGGTTTTAATTCAGGAATCAATCATGACAATTTATAAGAAGCGAACTTTTTCAATCTGAATGAATTAAAAAGGCCAACGTTCGAATGCGCGTATTTTTAAAATTAATAGAATTAGTTTAAAAAGTCATTGTGAAGAAATCTTGGCTCTAATTCACCGGTTCATTCAAACAGATTTAATATCTGTCATTAAAGGAGAATTTATACTTTGAGTACTGTTGCGTTAAATCCCAAAGTTCGAAATAATACGAATTACATTATACAATGTATTAAATTGAAAATCGGCCCTTGTCGCTATAAATTGATTAATTGATTGGAATATGATGAACGGGAAAAAAGTGAAATTGTGCACAGTAAAATAAGTTGCTTTGATTGAACAGAAAATGTGTTAACTCAACGCAAATTGTGTGTAACTTTCACGTTTGATTTCGTTAAACGCAACCAATCAAAATATTATTATTTGCTTGTTTATTTGTTTGTTTATTTATAATTTTTTCAAGTGGCTAAAGTATTCATCGTATTCCAATAACTTGGCACCATACGTAATTAATGTACACATTGCGTGCATAGACGGAACGCACAATTTTTATTATACACATTATACACATCAATATGCTGATAATATTATTGGAATAATGTTCTGAATATTGCTCGAATCTGAATACATTCAGATACACTCCATTGAATAGCAAACACTTGAAATACCCTCCGTAAGAATTGAAATAAATCGAAACTCTAAATTGAAAGGTTTGAAATAAACGAAACTAAGAGAGGGTAATTGTTTGTTTGCAGATCCACGATCTTGGTACTGATGCTTTAGTGAGGGAGCGTTGCAGTGAAGAGGGCGCAGGATGTGGCGCGCAGTAGTTAGCGTAACAGTCTTCCTGATGGTGGCGTGTGGCGCCACCGAAATACCCCATGCCGTGTTGCCTCACGACCTGCACCCAGGTTTCGAGGTAATGCGCTTCCACGGCAGCTACGACGGCCGGAAGCAGGGCGGCTCGTCGGTATTCCGACTGTTGGAGACGGGATTTTCCGATTACTTTACGGTGCTGGGCAACGGCATTGTCATGACGACATCGGATCTGACGCCCCTGGCCAATAGGCCCGTGGACCTGCTGGTGCTCGAGGAGCTCATGAACCAAACTCAAGTTCACGACGTCCACCTGTTTGTCATAGACAAGGAATTCGCGGTGACGTTTAATCGCGAAAGCTTAGGCGAGGGCTCGATAATGGAGAACGCGCCGGCTGACACCACGGTGGACAATCTGGATGAGATTCACGCCAGGGGCGTTTACCCCATCCACTACAGCATCGTGACGGAAGGTGTCGTGGACCAACCGTTTGAGCTTATGGATACCATCACCAAACAATCCTTCCACAACATAACAGTCCACGATGACAAGCACAAGGTCAAAGTGATTTCTTCGCGTCCTCTGGATCGGGAAACCAAGGATACCTATGCGGTCACGGTCCGGGCTGCCAACACCGACTTTATCAGCACCGCCCAAATTAGCGGCCTGGTCCGGATCTTGGACGAAAACGACAACGATCCTGCCTTCGACGAAGTGGTCTATGACTTTGAAGTTTATCCGCAATACATCAACTTGAAATGCATCGACGAGAACAGATACCAAACGGAAACAAAATGGGAACGCTTCGCCACGATCGGCAAAGTGGCTGCCTCGGACGCGGATGGGGATAAGGTGGCCTACAAACTCATTACACCTACGAATTTAGTTATCATCGTGCCTCAAACCGGAGAACTCATTTTGGCCGGGGATCCGGATTACGTTGTAGAAGAGGAGGAAAATTTTGAAGTTTCCCTATTGGTGGAAGCGCACGATTGCCGGATACCCAGTAGGACCACCAAGACTCCAGCTAGGGTTAATATCAGGTTTATCACTTCTGCGCCTACGTCCGTCCCGGAGGTCCACAGGATAGAGAAGAGGAGGGTTACAAGGGCAGTCAGACCTACGAAGAAGATCGAGTTTACAGAGGCAGACGGCAATGTGGAGAACAAGATTGTATTTCAGCTGGAAAAGGAAACAGATAAAGAGACTTATAAGATCAGAGATCCGAACAAATGGGTGACGGTCGCTCCGAACGGATCTGTCCTCGTGAACAAGAAGTGGGATTATGAGGAGCTTGGACCAGACAAGGCGATCGACTTTTGGGTCACCATTACTAATACCCGTTAGTACCAAATTTTACCATAAGGCAATGGGATTTGAAATTTCAACTCATGAGTAATTTTAATTCATGTAAATTGAAGGAAACATTTTAGATAAATGCCAGAGTTATCGACTTTAACTCCATAGTTAAATATAGTTGCTATAACTGAATAATCATTCCAGTACGTTAAATAATAATGATTATTTATAGATTACTCATATACAAATATTTTATGGAATTGTCATCGCAATATTTATTCATTAAATATTTATTTAAAAGAAAAACTAAGAAAAAAAGGGACACAGATATATAATACATTTTTATTTAAATAATTTTATTATACACCAAACACATTTTTTATACATTAAATTGGCAGGAAAGTTTATCAAATCGTATATTGAAAATTTAATTCTACTAAATATTTCTCTCAGTTAGAGTATATAAATGCTAAGGATCAAGAGGACGATTTATTTATGAACAAAATATTTTAGAAAACTTCCCTCATTTAATACACAAAATGTTTTAAAAGTTATTTAAAAGTGTAAAAACACTGTTTTCTGTTATGTGCAATTGGTATCAATGTAGTGATAAATATAAAAGAGTCTATTTCTTTTAATTGATTTATTTTAACAAGCATATACTGTATTGTCTAATTTGACATTGTACAATATTTTCCATGCGAATAATCAGTAATAAAAAAAGGTAAACATTTTGTAAAAGCAATCAAATTTAATTGAATGTGATGAAATAACTCGATACATGCAAATTAAAAATCTTTTCGTCTCCGTAAAATTAACAATAAATATATTTTTTAATAATAAATTATACATCTACAAATGAAGTTTAATATACTGTTTTAAAAAAAAGTCTAAATAGAGTGGAGTAATTTATATTATTTTCAACAATAAAGTTACTTGTCATCACATATTAAACAATTGTTTGTATAATTTTCAATGTTTCAAAAACAATACACTTTTAGTCTCATTAATTCTCGTTCCTTTCTCAGACTAATTTGTGAAAAAATTTCTATTAAAACTACAATCGTTCCAATTCTCTGAAATGGATACATAGTGTACATACATATGTTCTCATAATAAAACAGTAGCATATCCCCTTCATTACGGTAAAGGTCAATTAACATTGTTTCACGCTGACATTTGGACAATAAAACATTTTATTCCGACAACCCATTTGGAAATTTCATTCCCTGCCATATGCGACAATATTATTAAATATTAATTTAATAATAATCTAAAACATAAGATGTCTCCTAATTGCAACTTGTGTAGTTCATATTAAATGCATAGGAATTTATATTTTTAAATTTTTTCATATTTTTAATATTGAAAAGCACTAAGGAACTGAGAGCTAAATTTAAATTTTCCTCTGCATCAATAAATTCGGGGGTACCAGCTTCAGATTGTGGAAGTTTGTACTCCCTGTCGGCCACGGTTCGATACCAAACGTCCTTCTCCTGTTATTATTTTTGTGTTCCTTTAACAGTTTTTAATATGAAAACAATTCTTCGTGTATTTCTTGCGATTTCAATACGTTCGACTAATAATAAACTTTTTTCTCTTTTTCACAAATCTGTCGGATCCCAAAGAGATGCAATGTAAGTAAATTAAATCATGTAAACTATATGTGTCGTTACTGAATGTGTTATTATATTATTTTGAATATTAAAATTGTACCGTGTTATTATAACATGTTTATTTGCGCTCGAAATTGCCGTTTCCTGCTTGTAGCACAATATACTATATTCAGGATGTTTTATAACAGTTATGGCATCCATAGCATGTTTATTAAATCCCTTGTTGGCTTAAATTATGACACACAGTGTACATTGTTCAATAGATGTCATTTGAAGATTTTTACCTGAAAGTTTGCACGTCTAAGATAAGTTAATTAAACTGCCAATTACGGAATAAAACATGATACAATCTAATAAAGCGACAAAATGTAAACGCTTTGTGGGCGTTTAACTGATTTCAGGTAATGGTTTGTCAGAATTTTTGTTGTTGTTATGGATTTTTAACATTTTATTGTGAAAAGATTCTTTGATAAATTAGATTATTAAATGTTGCAGAACAATGTGAAAATATCTTATTCTTTCCATTAATTATAATATTGTATATATTACTTGATATTATTTTAAATAATTCTTTTCATTCTTTATCTGAAAATAACTTTAGAAATTATTAAATTTTATATGGATTTTCCAATGGTATCTCTCTCAATTTTCAATGTTTACTAATGAGAAAAAAAATTACATTTTCTTTTAATTTTAAATCTATAATATTGGCTTGGAAAATTAAGACATTAATAAATATGATAAATTTTGGTATTGGAAATAAATTAATTTCTGATAAAGATGTAATCAAAATATTGATAAGCTCTTAGTCAGGAACTGTTAGATGACCAGAATTACATCTGTCAGCTATGTTACATCAGATCAAAGAAATATAAATTTCTTTTAAGCTTATAATGAGTTGGTGTTGCATTTAATTTAATTAAAGTATTTGATATTAACGATATAACTTGAAACAGTTAAAGCAAAATAAATAAAAATACCACTTTTGAATTCTCTTCAGCATTAAATTAATTTTGATTTAAGTAAATGATCAAATTATACAGTTCATTCATTTATAGTTCACTTAATTTTGAAAAAACAGTCATGTAATAGTTGTGCATTTTTTTGATAGGTAAATCATCTATTTTAAAAAGTGAAATCAAGAATTACACAAGACTTTATTGCGATAAAAATTAATGCAATATTTTGAATCTCAATTCAAAATTTTGTAGTACCCAATTATTTCATGATTCCTAATTAACAAAACCTAATTATCTTAAATCTAATTATTGTATAGTGATACAATTTAATCTGAACTTTACCTAAAATACATTTTCCATTATCAACTTGAATCGGCAATTAAATCTTATCAATTTACTTGCAAAAAGAATTGGGAAGCAAATTTTCTTGCTTACTCGCAAGAACCATTTTTTCAACAACAGGACATTGTCGGCGTTAAAGGGTCAATAAAGAATTTAAAAACCCCGACTAATCGCAGGAAGGAAACAAAGCGTCGTCTGCTTTATTGTGCCGTTTCAACTACAACACCCGGTATTATGTCCTACAGTCTGCGCTAAAATCGATACGACCTCCTTTGAATTTCAAATTGTAATATCTTTGCAAAAACCTCTTGATTTACCGGTACTCTTTTTATTCCCACAAAACAATCGGCTACGGCAAAAATTAATAACAGACTTTTTCGCCCGGGACTGACTTTTTTTACACTGATTACATGCTTTTTAGCTTATGGCTGCTGAACGGCTGGCTGACACGTATTTGGCAAAGGGCGATTAACTTTGAGAAAAGTTTGCGCTCATATTTCGGTTAATGTTGTATTAATTCAATCTTTATGCTTTCAATATTTCTTGGCAACTTTTCAAAACTTTTTGCAGAATTTTTCAGGAAAATTTTTCACTGACGTAGTTCATTATAATACGGAAAATTAATATTTCCTCATATTACGACCAAAACGATCTTCCAAACTAATGCAGAAATACAACAGTGACTAAAATTGTGCTTAGTATAATAACTTATCCATCTAAATATTTTTAATTTTTTAACACTACTAACGCGACTATTGCAACTTTGTTTCTTTTTTTCCTTTTTTTGAAAAATTAAATTAGAAGAAGATTGGAATAACTAGTAAAATGAATATTGAAACAATTGCTCTGCAGTAAAATACTCTGATAAAACGATGGATATATCTGGAGTAAGAAATTTGTTTCAGACTCCTAGTAGCAAGTTCACTACATAACAGAGTTGCATGTAATGTAAGTTGTTGCTTGTTTGAAAAGAAATAATAATGTAAGTTTGAGGTGTTTGAGAAGTTAAATGCTGCTAAATGTACATACTTTTATACGGTGTAAACATAAGCTTTAAGCGCAATTTAACTAAATTATATTTCACTTAACACAGAAATTTGGTTTATCGGTTTATAATTTATCATCTTCAGATACAGTTGTCAAGTTTGTTTAAATAAAACTTTAAATTTTATCGAAAGTTTAGTTTAAATGAAAATTCTTATAAATTAAATGGTTAAAATATTAATAGCAAAAAATTGGAGGAAAAGTAATTTGTCGAATTAGGGGGAAATAAGCCCGGACGATTGTTAAAGCTTAATAGAATATGAATCGCTGCAAGAAAGCGCGCCAAATTGTTAATTGTGTATTACTTAGAAATGTCTTGGGATGTAAAGTGAACGGGGGGAAATGCATGCAAGTCAGCGCTGCATTGTTCATCGTGGAAAGCGGTGCAAATTTTGATGTTGGTAAACATTTTGTTTCGAGTAAATTTTTGACGTCTGTACACAGTATTTAAAGTACGGGATGTTATTGATTATTGTTAATTAATATTGCTTAATTAATCTATCATAATTAGCACTATTTCTTGTGATTCTTAATACACAATGTGCATATCAATTTTTCTTGCATGTACCCAAGGTTCCCCCTAAAATCCTACTTATCTCTACGTGTAAAATTTAGATTACTTGAATTAGAATAAATTCTATTAAGATAATGTTAAACATTTGACATGAAGAAAAATTTAGTTAAGAAGTGTCGTACGTGGTGGCATGCTTCATAACGTGAATTTGCGATTTCGGACGTAAAGGTTGAAACGTTTATGCTTTCAGATACGGACAATCAGCGTGTGATCATTAACGTCAAGGATGTGAATGACGAGCCGCCGTATTTCATCAATCGGCCGCTGCCAATGCAAGCTGTAGTACAACTCAACGCTCCACCCAATACTCATGTTTTCACGCTGCAAGCCAGGGACCCAGACTCCGACTCCAAAATTCATTATTTCATCGTGCGGGACAGAAGTATGCGTTCGTCGTTTAATAATCGATTCACATATTTCTATCGCCACTTTCATCTCAATTTTCGTCATCTCTTTTTTATTCATTTATTTACATATCTATATTTCAGCTTTTCATTATTATCATCCTTGTTGTTATTGTTATTTATTCTTAACAATACTTGTTTATAGATGGATGACTGCGACAGCCGATAACTGTGACAACCTCTATCTTTAAAAAAGACACACTGAGAGAAATAGATAGTTAAAAGCACCATCTAGATAGTAGAAATAGATAGTTGAAAACAGATAGTAAAATGAAGTATCCAGATAGTAAATCTGTTTCCAATTATATTTCTTAATTGTGTATTGTTTAAACATTCTTGTGGAAGTGGTGTTTGACAGCATTTAACCTTATAGAACTAATTGATGTGTTTAAAGGTTTATGTACTTAAGTTCGGTTTTTAATTCATTATACTTTGTATTAGCAGGTTATTATTTTATTGACAG
>JABFPN010004771.1:0-14406 GCA_022817305.1 Leptoteleia sp. ZL-2020 | reverse complement strand
GCATCATTATCGACCGCGCGATATCGATAAATCGATTTACTATCTGGATACTTCATTTTACTATCTGTTTTCAACTATCTATTTCTACTATCTAGATGGTGCTTTTAACTATCTATTTCTCTCAGTGAGATATTTGCAAAAATTTTATTTATTAACTTATTCTCTTAACAACTTAAAATAAAGAAAATTATTCTGTTTTTAAAAATATCTCACTTTCATTTCAAATGAAAAATCTCGTTTACTTTAAACTAATCAGTTTCCATAAAAACATTCAATTTGAACGAACTCTGATATAACGGAGAAATATTTTGAATTAAATAGATTATTTTTAATGGCTGTGTTATGTCAAAAAATGACGAAAAGTGGATCTGCACAATGCGTCAGCAAGTGTTTACATCCGCGTATCGCTGGGTGAGATACAATCGCAATTTGTAATGATGTTTACGAATTCAATGAACTGTTGCATTGCATAAGAGACATAAACTCGACGGACTGCATAAAAGCAAGCAGTTTGTTACGACTTTTTTTGAAATGAGGACAGTAGTCCTCGGCAGTAATTAGCACAGATTTAACCAACCGCTTAGCTCCTACACGACATTCCGACATTGCAAAGTGCTCGTTTTCATCCTACGTGGGCATTATGCGCGCAACGCCCGTCCTCGCGTAACTCCTGTGTCAGATATATTCATGATGATAAAGAGTATGAAAGGACGTTTGATCTTCTTCAGAGAATGACATTTCATCATTCAAATTTTGTCCTAAATCGCTGACTGCGATTCAAGCATTATTTATTGTAATTAATTTGTCCACTTTGAAATAAAGAGTCGATGAGTGAAAGCATGGTATAATGTATGTTTTCCTTTAAAAGAGGAAAGCAAAAACCAGATTAAGTTAACTAATTTTTTTTTTCATTTTTACATGCTGCGTATATCAAACATATATGGCCATATATGGTTTAAGGAAAAACATATATATCCATATATGAATTTTTATATCCTTATTATGGACCATATATGTTTCATTTTTACTAGAGAATAGTTTCGTCATTGCAGCTATTTGGAGCTGTTGATATTTCTGTTTCAGTTTGTAACTGATTATGTATTAAAATATAAATATATGTATAAATCAAGTTCAACCTTATTTCAGTCTAACCACGGTACGAAGTAAGGCCAAATTTTAGCCACAAACATAGTCGTACGATTAATAAATATCTTTCTGTACGAGTACACATTTTCAAACATTTTTTATGTACTTGTTGTCCCTAGTGCATGTATTGTTATATATATAGATGAATTAGAGTTGAAAGGTGATATTAATTAAAAATGTTGAAACAACTTGCGACCTACCTCATAATTACCTCATTGTTCGAGTCATATATAATTGCAAATGTCCCTTACAGCAATACCGGTTGTACGTACATATGCTCATCGCGAAAGCATGTGCTCGACAACTAATCTTAAGGCAAGTGCTTATTATCTTCCATTAATTTCCAACAAAGATCCGACTTCAGGGTTCCAATATCAATCATCAACTTTTTAGCTTTTGTTGATTCAATATTTTTCAGCCTTGATATTATTGCAAATAATAAATAGTTCAGCAAAAATTGCTATCTTCTAAAAAAAAAAAAAAAAAAAAAAAAACAGAAAAAAATTGAAACTATGATTCCCTAGTAAAAATGAAACATATATGATCCATACATGGTCCATATATGTTTCAACAATTTCATATAAGGAAATATAAAACTCCAAACATGGACATGTCTTTTTCTTAATCTATATATGGCCATATATGGTCGATACATGGCAACAATTGATATAATATTCTAACTATATATACATTAAATAATTTAATTATTACCATGTATCCTTATATGAAATTGTTAAAACTTATATGGACCATATATGAACCATCTATTTTTCATATTGACTACGTTTTATTCAACTGCATTTTTCTCTCTGTAATCGCAGAAATTCATACAAACATATGAATAATTTTAATCTATCATTCCAATCTTCAGCTAATCCAAATTAAACCATAAAACCGTACTAAACAAAATAAATAACATTTTGCCATCTCATCAGAAAATAAAGAACTTTTTCTTCCCTTCTCCAACGGAGAACTCTTACTTCTCCAAGTTTTGACAAAACTTCTTAATTGTGCTGTCAGAGAGCATTAATCACTCGCAGCCTAGTACCACTATTCCAAAATAAAACTCCCCGGTTCACGGTGTACTTTGCTCCTCCAAAGTATTAATTGGCTCTAAATTTGTTTCACGGTTGCACTCGACCGGTCCGCGCTCCCACAATTAATACCATATTGTAAAGGCCGTGATTAATTTCAGCAAATTATAAAGCGCCAGGCGAGAATGGCCCCCTTTATTTCTACGTACGCATTCACGTAATTTCGTTAGGCCTTAGAAAGTATGATTCATATCTTAACCCAAGGTGTTAACAAATCATAAGCGTTATCAGCGCCGGCGCGTTTTCTCTTCGGAGCGTATCCCCCCACTTTTTTTTTTTTTCGACGCTCATTCAATTTGTCAATGCGCAAAATAATTACACTTTAAAGGATCGTACCAAATTGGTGAGTTAAGTTTCACTCGGCGCAGCCTCGCTCGTGCACTTTTTCACAAGTTAAACAACTGCTCTCGGCTTCCATTAACTCATCTCGATGTGTCTCTCCTTTCTCCGCCAACTAAATCCGCGTTACAAAGTGATTGGGTCAAAGTTCTCAATGGCACAAGGAGAATGCGCAAAGTTATGGTTGATGGTTCAAAAAAGAAGAAGAAAAAAAAAGGGACATGACGGAACTGTTTACAGTCAATGGGATTATTGATAATCCGAACGAAGCTTCAACTTCGAGCTGGCCTGGGGTATTTGCGAATTGAAAATATTCTATTTAATTAATTGCCTTTACGTTTGTCATTACTATGATAACAAAAAAAAAAAAAAGAAAAAAGGAACGCTCGATGGAAGGCAATCAAATTAAACGGATGAATGAAAGACGAAGCATTGGGAATAAGAACGGTGAAATGACAAGTGAATGTTTCATTATGGACTTTTAAAACGAATAAAATGATGATTAAACTGCGCGTAGAAAGATTGCCCCAGTCGAGAGATGGTTGTGTACATTAGGAAAATAAGAGAGCTTGCAGGAATTTAAAAGCGACTGAAATCAATGGAACGATGATGTTTGCCATCTTTCAATCGAATGACAAATATGCATGATTTATAATTTGCTGCAATTTCAATGTACAAATTATTGACGATTGAGATGTGTATTGAAAATGACGCAGTTTTCTCTGGACGTTTGTGAAAATTATCGTCGGATAACGGCAATTGTATTTGGAGAAATGGAAAATATTCGTTTTCCAATTAATTGGATGTTTTTCGAAGATTTCAAATAAACCATGCGTGCTCTTCAATTGTAATTTATTCAATGCGAAAAGAAAAAAGAAAGAAAAAAGTTGATTAAGAATGCTAAAGTCGTGCCATCAAATTATTAACTATTATATGATAAAAGAATGGTATTATAACTATAATTATATTATAATATGCAGTCTGATTTTTTTTTTGAAGATAACTTATAACGTTCCCAGAGATTTGTGCAACTTAAAAATGCATCGCGACTGAAATATTTTTTTCAGATAGACAATTTCAACAGAATTCTGTCAAAGGAGTACAGCTGAAACAAAAGGATCGCTCTCACGTAAACGCAACGTCATAAAAGTCCGTGCTTGTAATGCATAGAATGCATCTTTGCGCATATCCTAACTGGGCTTTACAGTTCGCCTGGTGAAAAGATTGCAAACAAATTACCCAAACTGTATTTCACATAAAAATGGTATAAAAATTTCTTTTTATAAGTTATCAGAGAAATAAAGAAGACTTGGAATTTTGAATAACTAACTGTTAATGTTGACTGCTGATGAATAAAAAAAATGGCATCATAGTCAAACTGCTTAATTTTTAAATTTCATGTTAATTGAAAGAAACTCAAAAAAAATTATAAAAAGTATTTCTCTCAATAACAACAGAAATAAAATTTTATACAGTATAATAATTTGTATTGGTAAAAGAAATGAAAATGTAAGTTTGACAATTTAGAACATTCTCCATTTTTCTATTAGTAAATTCCACGCGCCTTGGTTGTCAAACATTCTACGATCACCGTCCACTATATATAGGGAGTCGTTTGCGTCCAAGACTCAGTTAATAATCAGTTGCAGTTCGAAAGCGTTGTTACTTTATATTCCGGTTGAGCAAAGTGTTCATTCTATAACAGACCTGCGTTGTCAATTCAGTTTATCCTTTCGATAAACTTTATAGTAATCCTTAAGCTATTATTCTCTCCGCATATATGCAAATTGTTTTTGTTATTAATACACACCAATGTAAATAGTGCCTCACTGAAATAAAAGTGCCACCTATACCGCAACATTATTCAATATATACAAAGATTTTATATCAATCATATTTATTTACTTTAGTTATATGTTTATTCATAAATCTCTCTTTGCATCTAAAATAATTAATTTAAAGCTGGATAATTTCAACCAACTCTTATTAATTAATTGCAACTTAATTTCAATGGCCATTTAAAAATTATCCCCACGTCAATTCGCATTAGAAATGCCCGCGCGTTATATTATTCATATAACTTAACAGAGCATTACACTTCCTGCTTTGTTGCTGCGCCGGGCTGAAATTTATAAAACTAATATCGAAAGTGAAACGCACGATAACACCGGCCGATACGATTTTCGATCGGATCTGTTGCACTTCAGTTGATCAAGAAAATTAATTCAATAAATCTTTATCTTATTATGAAAGGTGAGAATTATACGTTGACATGGTCTCAAACTTTCTCGCAACAATTTTGTGTAAACGCACCGACGTCCTTAAAAGTCCTCCATCTCGAACAATTTCATTAACGCGATCGATGGAAAATCGCATGCCACTGTTCGCTCCGTTGAATTCTAGTAAAAATCAAACATATATGTTCAAATATGTTTTTTCTTAATCCCATGTATGGTCATTTATGAATATGTATGTTTTTTCTTAATCCACATATGGACATGTATATTTTTTTAACCCATATATGACAGTATATGGACACATATGTTTTTCCTTAATCCATATATGGCCATATATGGTAGATATATAGTAATAATTAATATAATATTCTAGGCATATATGCTTTCAATAATTTCCTTATATTGTAACCAATCATTACCATATATCAATCATATATGGCCATATATGAATTATGAAAAAACATATGTCCACATATATATCATTTTTAATAGGGAACAGTACACGAAATGGTCTAATTTTTGGCAAAAAGTAACAAAGCTACGTGAATGAGACTTTAAAAAAAAAACAGCCAACCTTCGTCTTTCAATTTAACAGCCAATGATTCGAATCGAAACATAATGAATACAATTATCCATTTTCTCTCGTACCTAAAGAGCCGTTAAATAAAAAAAAAAATAAAATAAAATTTCTAAGCAGCAAATAATTATAGGCCTTTTTAATAACTTTTGCAATCCAGTTCGGCACGACGGCGGCAAAGTGAAATTTAACAGACGGCGCGGCGAATTTTTCCGCTCGGCCGGCAAGTGCGAAAATTTCCTACCATTTAAACACACAGCGCCGTTAATTATGTATTTAAGCGTATCATCCCGCGCCAGCAGTGATTTTCCGAGTAATGAACATTTCGCGCGGGTCAACGCGGGGGCTTCAGCCGCATTCGCGCGATAGAAACTCGACGGATGCAATGAAAAAAAAAAAAATGTTGAGTGCTTCCAACTCGATGGTCGAGTTGATGAAGGCATACTTGAAACAACCATATTAGAATTTAATCTCCCATATTTATATAATTGAATTGACTCGATATTCCAATTGAATAATTGAAATTAGTGAAATGACAGTCGGTGTATATCTCACGTTACGAAACAGTGACGTTGGTGCAGTGGTTTAACTTTTAACTCCATGTTAAAATATCTACCTACTGAGTTCAAATCCTAGCCAAGGCGAGATTATGAAAAGATGTTTTTATAAAATTATTAAATAAAATATTTTTCCTCGCCCAAGTATACATAGAGTTAATTAAACTCAAAAGATATTTTATTTGTATTAATAAAATGAGCTATGTCAAATGATAAATAAGCTTTGATCGTATTTGACTCAGAAAATGAATTGATTCAACTCGATTTTACTTGATTCAACATAGCATTTTTTACACTGTGAGAACTTGGAATTCAAGAGCTAGGCATAGGTGCCTGAAGAGGAACGAGATTGAGTGCTTATCAATTAGTTTTAAGTGCGATAAAATGTTTTGTCAATGACCGTTGCGATTGCCTCCCAAATGCTGAAAGATACGACGATTAACCGCGAATGATTAATCCGCTATGCACCATTCAAGGTCGGCAATTGTTTATACATGCGGCATTATGTAAAACCAATTAGTAGTGGACGTTGACGAGATTGATTGCTTCATTAGCAGTGTGAATATCAATTGATCGCGGAGGTGGGATGATCAGGTGTGATGTTTTTAAATATGTATCAATCAACGTTTCAAAATTATACTTCCTACTTTGTTTGTTTGGAGAAAGTAATAAAAGGATGATTGGGTTCGCGAAATTTATGGTGAAACACAATGTCGTGTATATTTATAATATAAATTTATCTACTTCTTACACGAATTCAATGGGAGATAAAAGTTTAGTGCAATAAATGAGACATTACACTTAGAGCAATGTCATTGGTACCGCAACTACCGTTCCTAGTAAACAAGAATTTAGCAGTTGAGCCAAATTTAGTTACTATTAGTAAAGAGAGCTATGAGAAAGTGCACAAATTTACCATGGCTACATGTCTCAAATGCGATAAACCAGAATTGGTAACGGTAATACCAATATTAGGCAGCGAACTCAATGTATGGAACGCGTCTCAGAAGAGTACTTGAATCGCGCGTGCAGTTTAATTAAATCCTTCACTGACAGCTGATTCGATGGTATTTAGCCGCGACAACGCCTACTCGTATTCGCGCGCACGAAGAATTCGGATTAACTGATAAATAAGCGGCTGATTTTGTCCAGCATTTCTCACGACTCTCGAGGCGGCACCTGCGTACGCTTCGCCAGGAATATGGCACAGATTTTTGTCGGCGCTGACCTATCGTGACGAGACGGCGAATTAAAAATCACGTCGTGAATCGTGTACACCTTAGATGTACACACACACACACCACACTTTAGATCTTCCATAATCTCCGTTGGATCGCACGTTTGCTTGTTTAGTCCGCTAGGTAGCAATATCTTAATATTACGTGTTCGCTTCGATTAAAATGAATACGACTGTGGGTGTTGGGATAATGTAGGAGTGGTGCTGACATAAAACTTGGAAATAAACTGATGAAATCAATGTCTAGGAACGGAACAAATTTAAATTGTTTTTCCTACCCCGGGTTGAACGTTTCTGTAAATCAAATCCGAAGACATCGTACGAAAAATTGTTACGAAAGAAAATTATGATTATTGTAAAAATTTAGTGGTTATGTGAATGGGAACTGGGCTCAGATGGTGGAGGTAAGAGTTCAATTCTTGATGTACGTTTACTTTTTTTTTTTTTTCATTTATACTAGCTGGATATTTGGCAGATTTAATTCAGATACATATCAAACCAATCGATAATCTGGATTGTCTCATACTTCTAAGCCAGACTTCCGAGGCTTTTTATCTAGAACCTTGCCAGAACTCTAGCAGATTTATTTCATAATAAATCTAGACTGATTATCACTCGGTTCTCGTATTATTTCCAGACAGATTTTTCCAAGTCAAGTACAAATCGATTAATAACTAGGTAACTAAAAAATGTTGGTAGTATTAGTTCCGAAAATATTGTTGATTTTGAGGTTCGTAAAAATATTAAAATTAAATATTAACTTCAGTTTATAACAATCCCCAAAAAATATTCTCATCTTTATTACTTCCTTTTCATTTTTCGTTAATGAAGTATAACGCGAAAAATTACTATCATGAAATCAAGTTTCTTATCATTCTAATAAATGCGTTTAAGGTTTAATTACAGTATTAATAAATAATCAAATCATTTTATAACGACGCGTTATAATATTTATATTATGGTAATTTAATGTCCCTTTTTTGCCAAATGTTAAAAACAGATGAAGAGTTGTATATGTAAAGTTAATCAAATTTTTATCACTATTTATTAAACGCAATGTTGTGCATTGAATATAAACTGGTTATACCAGTGATACTATTAGGCCGTGCAGTATTTTATTCCTCAGCCCCCCACTATGTGATTTCTCGTGGGATTTATTCCCACATGGTATAACCAACAGAGGGAACTTCAATACCGACATAAATTTCAGCGCCATCCTACGTTATTCTGGGGAAGCGTTTATCCATTATCCATCCTAGATTTTGAATTGTTCGACTGTTTTATTTTATTGCAAAACAAACAATTACCAGGGGAAAAAAAATCACTGACACAGCCTTAAGTTACAGCAAATAAAAGTTTCGAAATTAAACGAGTGAAAACGATTTACTAATTATAATATATGTTGGTAATGAAGGAATTTAAGGCAGATACATTACTCTTCGAGCTGGAAAGTTATCGTATATCGTACAAGAAGAATTCCCATGATAATAATTCAATCCAACTTTCATTTTACCTCAACTTTCATGTTACCCTAAACGATTACCATACTAAGACAATATTTAAATATCTCCACAGTACGAACTGTACGTAAATTCCACACCTAATGTTGGTAACTTATTAAAAGTATCCAAAGAAATTTAAACAATCTTATGCCATTACCTCCTAAAAAACTTTAATTTATCCCCTTGAATTATATGCAAGTATGAAATTATTTATCTTCAAAATACTTTGTATAAACTTGGAATTAAAAAGCTTTAAATGTAAATTTATATTGCAGATAAAAGAGAAAGAAAAAGAGTAGTTTGAAGTGTAAATTAACGATGCATTGAAAGAAAAAGAAAAGAAAAAAAAAACAAAATTTATTTCCCTCTAAAAAAAAATTCTCATCGTCTAATCACTAGAGATAATAGAACAATTAAACGCGAGTGGAGAAAGAACTCAAGATAATAGCGGAATTAAGAGACACACACAACCTTAGCCGTCCTCTCTCATGTGACGTAACTTTTATTTTACACCACTTTTCACTCACGTGAACGCATAGACACTTCCGTAAAATAAATTGTAATGAACACTGAGAAAAAACTTCGGTAATTGTAACCATAAAAAGGAAGTTATTATTGCTTAATTATTCCACGTGCAACGCGGGATTTACAATCAAAATTTATAGCCGCGCATATTCATGAGCAATTAATACGAAAAATAATGATAAATCGGAATGAATAATTTCGATATTATTGAACGAGAGCTGGCCAACGAATTTTACTGACGGATTGTATGGGAAACGTTTTTAAGCGTAGAGTAAATCGTTTTAAATATCACCGTGATAATGACAATAACTCTTATAGTAAAGAATATTTTTGGTTCTGAAAATATTCTGAATATAGCAAGAAAATATTCCTATGTTCGACTCCAGGAATATTTCTGGTTGATTTGGATTCTTTTAATATTCCAGAAATGTACCATAAATATCTCTGGAATCGGATATGGGAATATTTTTGAAATATTCTGGAATATTTCTTGCTTATTTCTGTTTGACGAAGAGTAATTTCTGTTTGATTGGTAACCAGTTCTATACCTTGATAACAGAATTTTTTCTGATAATTTCATTTATATCTCTCAATATAAATGAAAAAAAAAAATATCTTATCCTCATTCTGACCCTCGTTAAAATACCAAAAAATCATCATCAAAATGTCCCCTGGATGGTGTATATTCCAGTGCTTTCCCCAGATTTGATGGGAATTAAGTTACGTCGCTCGGAACAATAAAGTTCGAACTTTCACCCGCAAAAATGTTCCATCTAGGTTACCCGGGCTAGTTAAATGACTGGTTCCTGAAATTTCATCCCGGACCCATCAATTTCACCGCAGAATGGAACGGAATGGTTACCATAATCGAGGTCCTACGGTTTCGAATTCGGCGGCGAATAAAAAAGAGCGCCTTTACACCATCGCCTGCACCAATTTCTCTCTCACGCATCCGCGCTTTAGCGAGGCGCGGGTGAAAGCCAATCTAATTACGGAGCGTCCACGATTACGCGCAATTTTGCAAGAACTTTGCCCGATCCTTTGTTGTTTATCGCCAAACGTTGCTCGTCAACGTTCGATGTTGCGAGGCGGCGTTACGAAATGTGTTAATGGATTATTTATTTTTGTCCGCGTTGATTTAGCATCTCGCATTCCAAAATTGGAGGACCTATTTATTTTATCGGCAATGCAAATTTTGTCCGACCGTTAACGGATTTGAATATTTCATCTTCCACGAGAGATCAAATTTATGGCTCGGATTTTTTTTTGGTCTCTCGTCGCCGCTAAACGCGCGTTAATGTTCGGCTATTGCGAAACGGGATTTAGAATGGACTATATATAGACTGCACTGAGTTGCTGATTAACTATCTCTCATTTTAATAAAACGCGCGAGCCGATAATTCCAAGTTTAAGATCATTAAGATCATTTGGGAGCAAGAAGTGCACTGAGACAAAAAGTTGTATTTAAAATTGCTATACCTTAGTAAAAATGAAACATATATGGACCATATGTTCCATTTTTAATAAGGTACCTTCTGGTGTTGGAAGGATATTGTTTTGAGTGTCTACTATGTTACCATACCATTGCAATAAAATTTTATGTATGGCATAGTAAAATTTTATATTCAGTATGGTAATCATTACCATAAATATTGTCAACTTTACAAGATCCTATAAAGAATTTTACTATACCATATAAAAAATATTATGTTGGTACAATAATTATATATACATCATACACTATATCCCTTCAACATCAATCGATATAGTAACTTTTATTATACTATTTTGCCCAGTGTGCCTAATATTTTATTACAATTTTCCTGCAGTTCTATCATTTACATGATTATTATCAAGGAATATGAAAAATGATTGAAAATCTAAGAAGAAATTCACTATAAATAAATACGTAACGATTCTGCGACCCACGCAATTTTTTTATGGTAGAGTGTTTCAAAACAAGCGAGGGAAACCAATGGTTTAATCTGACCTATTAACATTTAAATTTTTTTTTTGGTTTTTCATCTAAATACGCCGAGAAGTCTACGACTTATACCTAAATATGCAATTGATTTCATTAGAGGCATGTGTATCAAACAAAACGTGGGGCATAAGGTCGAATCAAAGATTTCACTTTGATTGGGACGGCCTTGTCCCGCGGAGACAGGGACAGAGGTCGAGCCGTGTCTACTATTTGTAAATCTCACTTTCGCTGTAACTCAATTAACTCATTAAAGTGCTAATTGGAGTATGATAGATTTAGATATGAGCGATACGTGTGCACTCTCTTTTATAGTTGCAAAATCTTCGGCCTTTTTTGACGGTACGAGCCACGCATCGCGAAACCGCACAAAGGCAGCGAGAATTCGCACAACAGGTCGTTTCGTAAACTCGAGAAGCTCTAATTTATCACTTTCATTGTTCGGATTCATGAGGCACTTGAAACCAAAAAAAAAAACGTATCAAATTTTTCAAACACTTCCCTTACCTACGATTTACCTTTAATTGTTTTTGATCGTCAATTCAACTTTATGTTTTCATAAGAAAAATTTATAAAATTTTCACAAAATTTATTTTTAAGTAAACTTATATCTTAAACTTTACGTAACTTGAATGGATCGCTTTGGAATGGATCTCTTAAATTTGAAGATTGAGTAAGGCAAAATTTATGGAGCAGCTATTGAAATGTTTCTCAAAAATAATATATATGCTTGTTTTGAACGACACTTTAGATTTCATTTCTTTTTAAATGACAAATAATTATTAGACTTATTGAAATTCAATTAAGAACTATAAAGAACGTCAACGAAAACCATATTTTTTATCTCCACGAAGCTGTGGCAATATTATAAATTCTTTCATATTTAAGAATATATTTTGTACTACTTACACGTACACACATATATCAATTTAATTCGCATAAATTTAATCAACGATAATTCCTAAACGAACATGTACAGATCATAATACATGTTTTCATTTATGCAAAATTTTAGAAATTGCTTGTCTTAATTTTTTAATGACACCTTAAGTACCACGGCATTTTAATGAAAACGATATTTGCATAACTAATACTCGCGCGCGTTCAACATTTTACGACGTGCATTAACGACAGCATTAACGATCGTTCATCGTTGAGGGAGCCCATTTCTAGAGCTCCGCGTGTTTTTCGTGATCGATGATGCGGAATATCACTTCATCGATATCTTGCAGAACTCACGCGCATTGCATAATGACCTAGAGTTATCCCACTCTTAATTAATTATTACCACGAGAAAAGTTTGCGCTAGTTCTTCCTTTTTAATGATTATGGCCGTAATTAGATTTAACGTCCGACGAAATTTTATGTAAGCAACGTTAATATTTATTTTTCCCTGTTACAGAATACAAATTAACCACGGCCGTAATTCATTCATAAAAAATATGTTTCACAATATAAGAGAATTCAATGTCTTTTTTTTTTATTACACCGAGAGAAATTTATTAGTAGTTGCTATTATATGCTATAATAATTTGATAATATGTATGCATGCGCGGGAAAAAAAATATGAAGTGCTCTACTAAATTTTTATTTAAGTTAAATGTATTGTTTTTAATATAAATTTATCTAATCCAATTAGAAAATTAGTTAAAAAATTCTAAATAAACTCATTTTTACCTACCAAAGCGAATACATTTTTTTTTATAATACGATATAGTATTTAAGAAAATATTAGAACAAAAAAGTGTAAGCAAGGAATTGAACTCGTTATCTCACAGTGACAAAGTCATACACTTTACCACAATTCTACGTCGACACTTAGTACTAGGGGATTTACTTTTCAAATACTGGTGACTGGAAATATTTAAACCACTCCCATCTTACATTAATACTGGAGATTGACACCGACCAATATTATTCCAGGTAATTTTCAACGATTTCTATTCCTTAATAACACCTTTCTTTCTAATATTATTCTAAAATGTTTCTTATATAAATTGTACTATAACATTTTACAAAGAATAATCTAAATGCACACACGCCTCTGAGTATATATATGTAAGCAACTATAAATAAATTTCTCTTAATGTACCATTTTATCTTTATTTTTTTCCACAATTGCAAACAGTTTCTTTCGTCATAATTTAAACCCATAAACTGTCATATTTCATAAACATAACTTAACAAGCAAGTTCTTGTACAACAAAACATTAATTTCTCTAAATAAATCAGACCGATTTTGCTGATGACTTCATTCTATTTTTTTCTTTTTTTTTTTTTTCTTCATCGCAGAAACGTGACGGGACGATTAATCCATTTTGCCCCCGACCGAATGCCGAGATAAAGGCATTTTAATATGCACCGGGCATCGGAAATTTCACTTCGATTTTATTATCCGGACCCGCGATAACATACCAAGAGGTTCTTCCGATTGACATCCGATTTGTTGCGCAACCGAGTTACTCGAATTCCAGCTCGGTTTGCATACAATGCCACGCGTAATTTAATTGCCGGAGGAGAAAGTTTTTGAAATAACTCGAAACCAGAAGTAAAAAAGATTCGCGCTCCCTTTTTAGGCTCCTCCTGATCATACTAATTAGTCGACTAATTCTTTTTTACTTATTGCGACACAGCCCTGCGCTCGTTTATTAAAATAATGAAGCTCGACTGAGAAAAATATGACGGAAAATATTACTGTTTTAACTGTATTTCAGCTACGTGTTCGTCTTTCAATAAAAATTATTGTTTTTTTGAAAAGGAAAAAAGTTTGTTTCATCTATAAATATAACATTTAAAACATGTGTCTTTGCTTTTAAAGAATTATAGTAAAAATACACGGCGAAAAATGTTAGTAGAAAAATTATTCAGATGTCGCAAAAATTTATCAAACTGTATGAGAAAGTAGTGACGAAGCAATAAATGTAATAAGAATTATCGAACAGTTTGTTAAAAATCTTAACCAAACTTCTTGATCATTTTTATCAAACTACATAATAATTTTTACTGAAATGTCACAAACTTTTAAAAAAGGAAAAATCTCCCTTTACTTCATGCTTCTTTTTGTTTATTCTACAACACGTAGAAACAACACGTAGAAACAACACATTTAACAACTTATTATTTAACCTAACAACAACACCACACTTTACCTTCTTCTTCTTCTTCATATATACCATACGAGTATTTTCTACTCGCTTTATGCCTATTATAC
>JABFPN010004770.1:0-14409 GCA_022817305.1 Leptoteleia sp. ZL-2020 | reverse complement strand
CCGAACTGGCGCATGCGCACCTCGCGACTCCGCCACGCATGCGCATCTCACGACTTCGCCGCGCCTGCGCACACCCGTTCTCGCGGGTATAAAAGACGCGCCTGCCAGGCAGTCTTTACCAGTCGTCGGCGGGCAGTCGAGCGAGGTACTCTCCTCACTGACCACTCGACCACGGCAATAGCCGTGCAGCGAGGGACGGCCGTGGCGTGAGCCGGCTTCCTGACGAAGCCAGGAATTCCGCCGCTAACGGCAATTAACCACGACACCAGTCGTGCACCGAGGGACCGCGGTGGCGAGAGCCGGCTACCCAGTAGCCAGGAAATCCGCCGTTAACCGCTACTCATCGCCGTGGACGCAAGAGAGAGTCGGCTACACAGTAGCCAGGAAATCCGCTTCTGCTCCTCGTAACCGGCACTACATGCCAACCTTCCCGGGCTGTCACCTAGGTGACAGTCCACCGTCCCCATCATGCCTCCGTCACAAACCTAACCGCCGCATCAGGCTCGACGCTGCCACCTCATCCGCACGACCCGTCGCCCCACAGTTTTGGAGGCATGCCAGCAACAAAGTGTATCGTCTCCACCGAGCGCACCGCAACTTTTTGCACTAAAAATCATGGCATTCTGAACGACGTGCCGCCACCGCAATGTGGAGCAAATTAGTTTAACGAAACAGATACTTTATTTCCGAAACAGTGAAAGAAATTTATTTGCAATTGCTGCTATTTTTTTATAAAATCTCGGGAACGTATGGGCGTTTGCAGTATTTATTATAATATTATGTAATATTGTAAGATAATATTAGAAAAAGAAATCTAATCGAGGAATAGATCTCGTCACCATATAATCATTACTCGTGCCCTTTACCACCATTCTACGTATAGGTCTATTTACCAGTGAGTGGATACAATTTAGGCCACGTTTCTTTTTTATATTCACATAAAAGTTTATCAAGGACGAATATTTTTTTCAGGTGACGACGTAGAGTGGTAAAACGTGACAAAACGAGTACTAATAGAGTTTGATAATAGGTGTGTTATGGAAAAATATATGGGTATAAATTTTAATTGTTTAATATGTTACGATACATCGCACAATTTAAATCATTTATTTGATACTTTGACACAAATTGAAATGTTGTTAAAATTAAATCTTTTTGTAAAATAAATTAGATTTAAAATTTATATTGGATTGAGGTTTATTTTTAATGGAACAATATTATTGATTATAAGAAAGCCTTATAGCAAGATATTAAAAATTCCATTTTTGTGAATACATATTGTAATAATAGAAGTTATTTGGAAAGGTAAAGATGTTTTGAAAGACTTTTATAAACAGTCTTTTACTTATCTGAAAATATATTAGAATTTTATGATAAACTAATGTCCTTTACAAAATTAAAACATGATACTTATTCTAATTTGTTTTCATACTGCAACTGAAAAAGTGAAAAATATTAATCGTGGCAATATTGTTTTTATTTTTAATAATTTATTCTTTTAGAAGCAAAACATGAATATTTCCTTCTTCGCGATAATAAAATTATAAGGATTTTATGCAACAGAATTTTTTTTTTCAAATCCATTTCAAATATGAGTATAAAAGTTTCAAGTATTTAATTCATTATTGTTTAACTAGTTAGCATTATTTAATACAGTCAAAAACAATGGCTTTAAACTTTTTCATCATAAAACTCCACTTTGTTAAAATACTTTTCAACATTGTTGCAAAACTACTAAAATACAGCGAGCGTGATAAATTAAATATCAGTCTCCTCAAAGCTTGATATCAATGTTTTCATATTTTCAGCGAAAGTGATCCACTTCCATAAAAATATGTAAATTTATGTAATGTCTCTCGTAACTTTATATAATTTGTGCAAATTTTTGCATGAGAATCGGAGGGAACTGTTTTCGCGAAATTTCATGTAATTTTTCATAATTTATACAGTACTTAACGTTGGCTAAAAGTTTTGCCCACTTCTTTTAGCCTTTACTATGATGCATTCAACAAAATTGAATACCTTCGACAACTCTTACGAAGTATATCGAAACAATGAAAAGAAAACCACGTACCTCAACTTTTGAGATCGAAGAAATTTCATTTTTCAACCCTCAAGTAACAAAAGTACAATCTCTGGAAATCAGATAGATATTTTTATCAACATGAAGAATTCTTTTTAAAACAAAGACGTTGTCAAAATGTAAAAAAGACTTGACGGTATTAGCAATGATATATACATGGAAAAATAGATATAATAAAAACTTTACTAAACTTATTAATAATGTGGACATATATTTAAAAGAATTCTTCGTATATTAATTTAAGTAAATATCATGCACAAACAAACAAATTTTCATAAACTTGTCAATGTAGCTTTTGCATATTTATTATTATTTTCAATAAATTCCACGTAATTTGCATACAGATAAAAATATATTATTGGCCATACGTAAAAAGAAAGCATTATAACTTAATTCCCAGCAATTTTTGCCGACAATTCGCATACCTCTTGCCAATCGATAACGTCATAAAAGAAAAATAACTCGATAATGCTATTTAACCGTAATTGGTATTATAATTAAATAATAATACATATAACCATCGAAGGCAATGAGATAAAAGTAGAGCCATTTAAAAAAACGACGCAAGGGCGCCTAACAGCTCGGCAATTCCGTTTCAATAGGAATTCGCGTACGAGCGTGCCGTTTATTGGACAAAATCACCGGCGGCTTATTTACTTTACCTCGTGTCATATTTCAAATTAACACTAAAAGGGCAACATCTGTCGGCAAAAAAAAAATAATCGGCCAACGTTTTGACCGATAAAACCGACCGATAGAAAATAATTAACGCTTAATAGAAAAGGATTACGCTCGTGGAAAGTAATTGGGGAATGAAAAATACATCTCGCGAGCGAACGACAGGGAGACGGACAATAGATTATTTTCACTTAACGGGATTGAAGCGCCTTTAATTCGGTCCGCTTCGCTATGAATTATAGCTCGCGGGATGCTTCTCATAATACCTCATTTCTTAAATGCAAATTAATAGTTGAAAGCAGCCATTTAAAATGCGTACGTACGCCTCTAATAGAGCCATTAAAATATTCACCATTGCCACTTTTATTGGCAAAGTGCATTGGGTTTGAATTAATGCTGAAATAATTCCCGTTTCCGTCATCGGTTAGATTAAGTTGTGAACGTTTTTTCGTCTTCTCTTTTTTTTACGGTTTGCAAACCATACACTGTAGAAATTTACTGATTGAAAATGAAGCGATGAAATTCAGACAGAAAGTTTTAGTGGTCCATAGAAAATTTACGAACCTTTGTAGGAGGAGTGAATTTTAAATTGAACGCCGATAATTAATTTTTTCTTTATTTTAGTATTCATGAAGTGACTTATTTTGTTTTAGTTAGCAAGTGGGGTGGATAAATTATAGTGCCACAGCATCAGCCACGCGTGGCTTACCCGTGGGATTTGGAGAAAAGTAATAGATAAACCAGATGTGGGATATACCATGGCAAAGTTTTTATACAATTTTATTCACTGCTCTTTAAGGCTTTAACACCACGTTTGCCACCAAATCCCACAGATAAGCCACGTGTGACTTTCGCTATGACACTTAAATTTACAGCATGATTTACATTAATTTCGGTAATTAATAATCATTCAGGGATAAAGTTCATTCACAAAAATACTTTTCTCGCATATGAAAAAAAAAATTGGTTTAATTCTCCAATGCGAGAAGTTTTGAGTCAAAAGATTAAAGGTAAAGGGGGCACGATTTTTCGTACAATTTCCTGTTTTATGTTAAATTGCGAAACATGAAGGAAGTTGGTGACATTGGCGCAGATTTATCAGGAACAAAAAGACCATTAGATTGGAGTATTTGCATAACAGGCTGCTGTTGCGTCATTGACACGACAGTTGTCCATTATCAAACTAGTAAAAGACTGTAATGCAAGTGTTTTGATAAGTGCTTTTATCTTTCAGGCAAAATTGGAAACGAAAGCGCTGAAAGCGAAGAGACCGGGTTTTACGGACGAGCGGTACAACGAAACGAGCTATTACGTGGAGAACGGTCAGTATATCGTTTTACTAATCTAAACGCCAGTAAAGGCTTTACTACTAATCCACAACCCAAATTACAATCTTTTCAGTATCATCCGTCATATCGTAAACACCGACCCCCCTCGTCCCCCTCAAAAAAAATTTCAAACGAAATACGACTGTCTAAGTACTCGGATCAATGAAAGCAATTTCACGTTTTTATTAACTTGCAACTAATTTTCACTAACGAAAATGTACTTTCTAATTTGTTGTAAAGTCGTGTTTAAATTCGCCAATTAAAAGAAGAAGGAAATGAAAAAAAAAAGGATTTAAAACGTTTGTTGTTTGAACATTTGAACATTTAAAGTTGATGTTAAAAATAATGATCTTATTATTAAATCTTTATTTCCAATTCAATTAAATAGTCATTTTAATCGGTATTTTTTATATATTAAAAGATATTTTTTTATAACAAATACAAGAAAAGTAGTGATTTTCAAAACTAAATAGTGACAAAAAGTAATACTTTCATTGCAGTGTTCTGAAAAAGAATTTCAGTATTTGAAATTGATAGTAGCAATAAAAATTTTATGTTCCTTTTTTTTCGTATTCGATTTATGTGATTATAACTTTTGCCTTCGTTAAAAACAACTTTTGAACTGCAATAAATTTCGGATTTAATATTCAACGATTAACCGGCATTAAATTTAGCAAATTTTATTTTGAATTATTTGTTTTTTTCTCCTTTTTTTTGTTAGATCATGTTTCTTTCACATTTTTATTCCTATGAAATGTTAAACGTGAGAATAAAACTTCTGTGCGGAATCCAGCGGGAAGAAATTTGCACACCGATAAGACGAATCCGAAGGCGCCCGCGAGTTTAATGTTTTTTTGACGAGGCTGACAAAACTGATGCACGAATAATAACTGCAACACGACGCTTGATCGAATATGCAAACTCTCAACAAGCGGGTATCAACAGCCGATATCTCTGCCCCATTTTCAAATAATAGTCCAACCGCTTCTCCCTGTCACAGCACGAAACAGAGACGCACGATGAAACAGTCGCATCTTGCGAGAATTGATTACTCCAGTTAAATTCCACAATTTTTCATTATGAAACCGTTTTTAAGCGCGAGATAAGCGCCACAGATGCGGACGCTGATTTAAACGTCTTATAAGCTACGTAAGGAACGGGAACGGAACAAAGCCTCGAAACGTTTTGATAAAAATTATGTTTGAATACATTTGGCTTCTTGTTACGGCAGAATCATGTGGATTATTAATGATCGTTGCAAGGTATTTGAATTGGTAATACGTAATGAACAAAAATTATTTAACTAAACGGTTTTTGATGTATATAAAGGGAGGGGTGGGGTAAGATGAAGCGAGGTAAGATGGAGACCCATGCTATTTCAATGTTCCATTAAAGCTTCGTTGAAACTACCATCGTGTTCTAATAGCCTCGCTCCAAAGGTTCTCGATGAACCTTAAAAATAAAAAATGAAAAATAAAAGATATTTCAATATGTTATTTAATTGTTTAGATAAATAAGATAGGTGTTACAAGATATATTTGTAAACTATGATTGTGAAATAATTGGGTATGTACCCAGGCACTTGATTTGCCTCTAATATTTCGAATCACAACCAGGCACTTTATCTGCAATAGAAAATGCTCAAGAACCATTACAATCTTCCGAGTCACCATCTGGTCACACGTCCGGCAAACAGAGAACTTTAAATGAACTTTGCTTTTCGTCTGTTCAATATCAACAAGCAGCGGGATCTTCTTTTGAAGCCTGCACATTTCATCTAGTACCTCCAAAGCATTTGAAGCCTTATCTGTACGCACGGTACGGTGGAAAAAGAAAACATGACAACTCCGTAGAAGGGGGAACGGACTGCTAAAATTATCTCGTCGTCTTACGAACAGAAATTAGCTGATAGAGAAGGCGAAAAGCAGACAGATGTGGAAAAAGACAGTAAGTAAGATTAAAGGAGCAATGGCAAACGGGAGGAAGAAAGAGAGAGCGGAATTATTGGAGAGTGACACGCTAGACACTGAGAGAGTCTCTCCTGCCAAAGCTTTTATTCACAATCTTGTGAAGGATGGATCGCTTGCTGGAAAATGAACTCGCTGAGTTTGTACCGGTGTAGATGTCGAGTGCGTTCATATTTGATCATTTTGTGAACACTAAGATATTGAATATTATCTATCCCCCTACCCAACTTATTTATGGAGTCGAGTAAGGTAAAAAGGACGAATTTTTTTATTTTTATTATTGTGACAAGAAGCATTTTATTTTGCCTTAAAGTTCAGAAATGTTATAGATAATATTATATATTTTCTGAAACAAAAATGATTATTGACCATAAAAAAATGATGAAATATTGTTTTAAGTATTTAAATTATATTTCACTTTATTGTTTAATATTTAATATTAAGAATGATAGTGAAAGGATGGACTGATTTAAATGTCGTAATTAAAAAATGTGTTAAATTAATAATCGACGAAGATATGAATGTCAAAGTGACATAACTGAAAATGACGTGACGTAAAATACCAAATTATGCTGTTAATGTTACAGTGACCGAATGGTGGAAATGAAATGAGATTGGTCGAATCTGTAACGTTGTGTGAAAATAATGAAACGTAGGGAACTGAATTATTATCAACAAATCATGCTCTCTTCATGCGATGACCTCAAATTGCATTATTCCGAGTGATGATTACATCCATGCAACAACTATTACAGCAATTATTTTCTACTAAAAAAGTGAATAGTAATTTTCAAAACGCAAAGTTTCAAAATCAATTAGAGAGCCATAATATTGTGAGAAGGGATTCTTTCAAGAATTAAATGAATTGTGGAATGAAGTAACGTTCTTAGTAGCAAAGGGAATAACATTATGATGTTTTCTTTGTCGAAAAGTATGGCATGTACAAACATTTAATTGAAACTATGCTCGTTTCTTAAATGAAAAAAAATATCGTCTGCAACTTTTTGACAATGCGAATGTTGCATTCCGTGCTGCTTCTCCGCAGTTTGTACTGACATAAAAAGAGTTTATAACCACTTTATAAACGCATTAAAACTCGACGGAATCGCTCGAATATCATTCCAAAGTTTACAGCTGCACAAAAAACAGAAAGTCCTTTGAAATCAAATAGTCCGAAATTAATTTTGCCCGAACATTGAATTTATGTCAAATATCCGACGGCTTTCGCATTGCTATTACAATGTTGATCAAAAATTTATGAACATAACTAAATATGCAAATGAACAATACATAAATGAAAGTTTATTTATTATTATTTTGTTTTGTTTTAACGACTAAAAGTTGTTAGCGTCAAAACGGGCGACGATAAACGCAAATGGGTTAAAAATCAGCTGAAAACGTTACGCTCATTAAAAGTTTGCTACGAAAACGTATATAATCTCGGCGCTTATCCCGCTCCTTGCGTTATTCAGAGGAAGACGTAATCTTAAGCGGCGTGGCGTGAATAGTAAAAAAATCCGACAACAGAGGGAGCGGTATAAAAAAAGATAAATTGAAAAGAGAAGTTACTTAGCGAACTGAAAGACGAATTAACTTTCCAGGTAAACTGCAACCCTTTCGTAAGCATTTAATTGAAATTTATAGGACAGTTCTTTTTTCACCAAAGCTCTACATTTTTTTCTATACCCTCTTTTACTTCTTAACAATGGCGATAAAAAAAATCATAGAACCTAGGGTATATAGGGTGTAAAAAATGTCAAGATCATTGAAAATAGTTGAAATCAGAATTCAGTAGTCGAAAATCGGACAATAATTATTTATTACATTTTTAATGTTTAACTCTTGTATAATTTACGAAACAATACTTACCTGAGACAAATAGTACAACATTTTAAATATATTAAATAAATGTATTATGAATTAAAAGTACATTTAAATTCTAATTGATTGAATTGCAATGCGATAAGAGGATTTCAAAAATTGGCCAATTTAAATAAATTGATTTCATTGTAATGGAAATTGAAGCAAATTGTTTCAAATTGAAAATTTTTCGTTTGGAATTTATTTCAAAACTTTTATTTACAACTTAAAATAATTTGTTTCAGCTTATTTGTTTTTTAATTTATATTATCTAGACAGATTGAAATCCTATTTACAAAATTTATATAATATTAATTAGAATTGTGTAAGGAAATTAATAAGAAGCATTTCTTTTGTTAAAACATAACATTATGCTATTAAAAAAGTTAGATTTTAATACATACGTAAATAAATTGTGAACTGTATTAATTTCATCTGAAATTACTAAAAGTTTAGTTCATCGTTACAATGGTAAAATCACGTGCCTCCTAAAAAATTGAGATCTCTAAAATCTTTCTCGAAGAGCTATAATTTCAAAATCAACATATTCAAATAAAAAGAAAAGAGGAAGAAGGATGAAGAAGTCGAAAGGAGAATTCGCGCGGATCAAATTCAACATGCAAAACACATATCCGGAAATCTGAAGTAACGTTCCAGAGAGGGAAAACAAAAGAAAAAGTAATGGATTATGTCTTCGAAGATGGATGTTGATGGAGCGAAGATAGCGAAAAGTGGCGTAGCCATAAGAAACGAGACGGAAACAATAGCGATATCGCGATAAAGTTGGTATGTATTTAGTAATGGAAGCAGGAGGGTGACAAAGAAAAGTGCACTCCTAGGCTGTTCTAAAACGCGTGGAAATTGTTCGGCGGCTACGCCAAAACAAAGTCAGCGAGAAGTATCGATAGGTTAGAGGCATAATAAAATGATAAGGAGGCGTGTCTGCCGATTCGAGAATAGAACGAGGCTACGTGATTCAAATCTAGATCCGATGCCATCTCGGCGAATCGAGTCAAGAAGCCTTCCCTTATCGAGTCGGCGAATCCTTGATAATTTCCTACAAACTTAAGCAAACTTGCTATGTTCGTTCTTGTTTTTCGAATTAATTGGATAATTGGTACGATGAAGATAAAATTAAATTGTCGTTTCTATTAGTGATATTTTTTTTATCGTTTAGGAGGGACGAATATTCAGTTCTTTTTTGCGTTTGCCATTTTAGAGACGGAGAAATTGACATTGATGTTTCATTGTAGGATCAATAAAGCGAAGCATTCGCGGCACCTCATTGACACATTTCTGCACCTTTTGTAAAATGTGACAAAAACATTGATTACGGTCTAAACCTCTCGTTTGCCAATAACTTTTCTCCTTCCAAACTTCAGTTTCTAAGTATATTTGTCCTTAAGTTATTTGTTGTTTGAAAGAAAACATTGACGAACTGGGATAGCATGGGGATGAAGATTTACTGACAAATAATGAGCTCAAATGTAATTACGATCGTAGCAAAACTTGACAAAAAGGTTAATTAATTAAAGTAGCGCAAAAGTTTCCATTTACAACGTAATGTTAATTAAACCTTATCTTTTTAAAAATGGACGGTTGAATTTTGTGGGTTGACATTTTCGAAGGTCTTCTTTGAAGTGTTTCATGTATTTGGAGTGTTCAGCTCATGTTCAAATTAATATATATAAAACCACAAAAAATGAGAATAATACTACTTGATATAATAGAAATTATTAAAGAAATTGTTTCAGAAATAAGACTTCTATAGAGCAAATTTTTCTCAGTGTGTATTTTAATGTATGAAAAGCATGAAAATACCACGTATAATATATAAAAACATAACTTTATTAAAAAGTGAGTTAGTTTGATTAACAATTTTGTAAAAATAAATATAAATTTTATAACAATTCCAAAAATTGTATGTATTATTGCTTTCATTTTCACGTAAATTTTACATGCAACGTTTTTTGTAATTTACACACATAAAGTATAAAATAGAATTTAAAAAGGACGTTCAAAGCAAATTTCGTGAAAGCATAAAGATTTTGCCATTTGAAGCAAATATGTACATTTATTTCTCGTTTGTACGAATTTTAAATATACTATTTACATTTCCAAATTATTTCACATTCTAGAGGAGTATAATTTTTTGGTACATTTACACGCGATTATATCGTCGTAATATATTTTTTATTCAACAACAAAGGCATATCATTAAGTTAATAAGATATTAAATTATTAACTATATTATTGTATTCAAGTTAATAAACTCATTCCTTCCCGGGTTATCTGTTTGTAACCCTAATCTATCTTAAATTTAATTTCAGTAAAAATTGTAAGATTTCTTATTTCACGATCATTCTTTTCTCTTCCTAACTGATTACATAACATATAAAAAGGCACACTTGCATGACTTCGTCATAAGTTTTATGACAATAAATAAATTTTAACAAGAATGTTCACTTGTCCAATGAAAAAAGAAGAAAATAAATCAACATTGTACAAATTTGTAAACTGCGCAGGAGTGCTTCCAATCTATTGCGTCATCTTCGCAACATGTTAATTAGTTAAATCAAATTCAAAGTTTAACTTAGTTTCATAAACCGAATAACATAAACAATTTTGTTACGTCATGGAACATAAAAGAAAGCAGAATACAGCTAACTAAATAATTCATTAACACAATAAAATCATTTCAATAAATTTACACAATATACACTGAAAAAACAAAACGGTTAAATATTATCTTGCCTGTCCCAATAATCTCATGTTTTATTCATTGTATGCTCTATTTCTTAACATTCTAAACAATTTCTTTAATAAATATCAAAAATTATCATATTATTTATCTCTGTTTATAGAAATAATTATATTCAATAATTAATAGAACGTAAACAGAACAAGGGAAAGGGAGGGGGAGAAGAATTAATTTCCAGCTTATGAAAACACTCAAACTTCCCATTAACAATATTTACTTTTTATTAATACCCACCGAATGGTCAAAATCCCTTTATCGCCGAATCTTAATGCCACTGTAGCGCAATTTCACGTAAACTTTTAAGCCAACTTGGTTCGTTCGATCTTGCTCCGTTTTCGCGAGCGAATCGCGCGATGCGCAAATCAGCGCCCCTGAGAGACGTCCCGGCTAAAAAAGGTGCTTCATTTATAATCCCAGTCGGGCGAAACGAGCTCTAATCAATAAGCGTCAGCGGAACGGATGACGAGGATTAGATGGCTGCGAAGCGAGTTGTTTATTTGCGTCACGCGGAATCCGAATTGCGCGCCGCGTTTGATCTTTTTTGTCCGCGCGCCCAGACGATCCCATTATTCAGTCATAAGAATGGCATTTCGGCTAATGAAGACGACGAAGGCGAGGGCGCCGCGGGGCTGGCCGAGAGAGGGGCGGTTTCAATTGCGAATGCTAATCTTCCGAGGTATAAGTCGTTTGGTTTAAGCATTTCGAGCCGAAGGAAGTCATAAAGAGATTAATCAATAATTGAAATTTAAATTGTTTTAATACCGATAATGGTACAATGAATAAAGAAATTCGCATTATGCCAGTTTCCTCGGCCAAACTCAGTCAACGAGCTAACTGTGGCTCGTTGCATTTTTCATCAAATAAGTCGAGGCGAAATTCGTATCCTAGGGAAATTCAGTTGGGGCATGCCATATTAGTGGTATGATCCTCTTGTGGACGTAACATACATAGTTCTATCCGGAATAAATCCTGTCCATACCAGGCCTTTCATATTTTACCACAGTTTTGCCTTATATGTCCATACATATATACTTAAGACACCTTACAAGGCCCTGACGTGGTAAAGTATTCTTTACCTTATAGTATTTTCGTGGTTTCTCCCGGTTAGGTCTCGAAATGATTGGTGAAGTTTTATACTGATTTTCTTATCGGGGCCATATACATATCTACCATTACATCCATGTATCAATGCCCTATTTGGATACTCTATCGCAGAGCCTGATATGGACACATGGGGTTGCCTAATCGGAGGCATCCATATTTCTTCCCGAATTCAATACTAAGAGATATATTCGGCGCAGTGAAGCGTCGGTAATTATATTGCGAAATAAACATTTTATGGAAAATACAAGAAGTGCATTCAGCCTTTAATCTTATTACGGATTAAAGCTTTGTATCCTTTCGGAGGTATTCAATTTTTTTTTTTGCCTCGACGTTTTGAACATTGATGAAAAATTAACGACGCCGTCGTTCCAGCGCCTTCAGGAGACTGATAACAGTGACCAAGTTACGGGATTAATTATTTTTCTATCAAGAAGAATTGAGTTAGAAGGTTCTGACGATTAAAGTTTTATTACGGAGATTCTCATTTTTTTCCTTTGCTTAATCGCTCTGCAGCGATATTTGATTTTAGTAGATATTGATTTGTAATGTAATAATGGTTAAAGTTATTTGCAATAAACATTTAATTGTTTTTTATTTTTATTAAACCAGTTTACAAAGACAGTATTATTCATTTCAGGGAGGAAATTCATTCAGTATTAAGGATATAATACGTAGATTAGAGCGGGCATAAAATATTGTTTTGGATCATTCATAAAATAATCCGCAAACTTATAGTACCTTTTTAATTGAATACAAAAATTGTACATGAACAAACGAATATTAACTAACAAACAAACCAAAGTCCTTTCAGTTTCGCCACTTCCTTCCACTTGAATCGATGAAAAGTAAATGATGGCGAAGCTCTCGAACAAGACACCGTTCGCCAGACAGTGCATTGTTAATGTCGCGTTGGCAGAGTCGACGCACGATCGGGGGGCATCCTCAAACGAATCCGAAACTTGATTAACCGAAGCAGCCAAAAACTTGGCCCGAGCTTAATCCGTGGGATCCATTTTTGACGAGGCACTCTCGCGAACTTGCCTAATCCCTCCTTACGCCGAATTTATGATGATCGAGCGCCGGGGTCAATTGGCTGTCTCATCCCTTAACAAAAGGTCCTCCCCTCCCCCCAGGTGGCGCCAGTCGCGCACAATTAATAACACCCGCCGTAACTCCTGATCCGGCCTAATTCAATTATTCACCAATTTGCCGGGTTTTCATCAGGACGGGTGAATAATTTGCTTGGAACATAGCCCCTCCCCCCCCCCTCCGCTTATCCCCTGCCCCGCTCATCGGCGGATCATTTTCTTCGCGCGCGAATAACTCCGGGATATCGGGGCAACATCTTCCTGGCGGCTCTGGAGCCGGCGGAGCGCGCGGAACAGCCGGCTGGATCATTTATCAGCGTATCGATGCAACGGTTGTTTGCGTTATATCCAGAATAACGGCCGGCCGGTCCCTGTTAATGGTACAAACTTCATTATTACGAGTCCCGGCTTATTGTAAATTGTGGCCTTTGGCTTACGCGCGGCGGCTTTTACGGGCTCGTTAAATTGTCTTCTTTTTTTCCCCCCCTCCCATCTCCCTTTTTTACCCCATAATAACGACATTGTTTATGGCTTCACGCTAGAATTGAGCGTGTAACGCTCTCGACGAGACATTGAAAGCTCATGAGCGGATAAAAGCCGCGAGGAATTTTGGATCGCGTGATTAACTTTTTTAACGATTCCGGGGTCGCAGGCGTCGGCGGATCCCGTCGCTCCACCGTAAATGAGGCCGTAATTAAGTAGCGGCTGATAAATTAGTGTTAATAAATGAGTAATGATTGGGGACATAATAAGTGTCATAATTGATTGATGTAAATGATCGGTGTTATAACTGATGAGAGCTGACAGTTTTTTTTTATGTGTGTGAGTGTTATGGCTTTTAGTAGTGTGTTACAGGTTTTGGTTGTCGGAGCAGTTTTGCTGGTGGAAAAATGATTGAAAATTGAAATATACGTTTTTGATTTTGTTTGCTTATCAAGGGTCGCGGCAGCGAGCCGACGAGCCACGATAAAATATTTTGAAAATTTTATTTCACTTTATTTTATGGAGAGAAAAATTTATGGAGTGTTATTAATCAATTGACTCGAAAAAAAAAAGAAAGCTGATAACTTGTATTGTGATAGTGTTCGTTTAAATTCAATTATATTAATAATTATTTATATTATATTGAAGTTGCAGTATTGTAGTCCAACGAGAGAAACGTTATATTTATAATTATTAAACCTAAATTGTACAAAAACTGAAAAATATAACTGATATTTTATCATATTTCTTAAAACAACAGTAAATTACGCAACAACCCTAGTAAGAATTGAATCCAGGTAAAATCCGGGTCCTAAGTAGGTAAATTCGTTTTAGAGTTAGGGCCTTTACTGGCCTAAGATGGGTTTAACCTGGGCCTTTGCTAGGTATGTAACGCCTCGCCCGGTCAATGCCCAGATGGGCAAAACCGTATAGGGCCTAGCCATTGCCAAGGTTGGTTTTTCTGGAAAAATTATTTTTTAACGAAAGTGCTACAAATTGAATCCGGGTTGAATCCGGGTTGAATCCGGGTATGCCCTGGATATGCAAATTTGTTTTC
>JABFPN010004769.1:0-14412 GCA_022817305.1 Leptoteleia sp. ZL-2020 | reverse complement strand
AAAAGTCTGCAACTGTCTGAGAAGATATCAAAATTGAGACTGCTGACTTTTGCAGACATTTTTGCAGACATTTGTAGACTGTTTGGAGAAACTTTTTCAGACATTTTCGGACTTGATTGCAGACTTTGCGGACTTTTGCAGACAATAAATTTCTACAATGGTACACGTTGGTCAAAAACGAAAAACAGATAAACTAAGAATTTATTAAGGGTTATAAATGAAGAATTCTTTTCTTAATTTCAACGTGAATATCTCCCCAAAAAGTTCCAAATTTGACATAATTTTCCGATGTGGACAATTGTCAGGGAAATATATAGTTTAAGCTGGCAACTCTGATTGACGTTCGTGGCCAACCGCTCCCGTTCGTTTCGTGCTCAGAAAATTTTCGTTTTCTGTTCGTTAGCATTTCGTTTAGAGGTTAGTTATAATAAACGACAACACTGTGCTGTAAATAAGTAAATGAAATAAATTAAAACAATTTTGAAAAAGCTTTTTCTATTTATATTAATTCATTTCATTTACGCACTTACAGCAAATTTTTGTCGTTTATTATGATTAACCTCTAAACGAAATGCTGATGAACAGAAAACGAAAATTTTCTGAGCACGAAATGAACGGGAACCGAACAGGAACCGTAAACGAACCGAACAGATGATTCCGTGATGCCACTCCAGGAGTGATACCAAATTCCATACATACACATAGACAATGCGTGCGCAGTTTATACTCGTTAAACTATTTTAAACTCATTCGGAAATCATCGGTTGTCGAAACCGATATGTTACATCATGCAACACATATGTCGCGTTAGACTTCGACAACCGAACATTTCCGAACAAGTCTAAAATAGCCGAACGGGTCTGAAATAACCGAATATAAACTACGCGCGCAGTATTTCTATGGCTGTGTGTCTAGCAATCGTACTGCTGACTGAGTATTCTTTATATATTATGTTTACAACTATATTGCATTTAATGAATTATATCAAAAGCTTCTATATATAAATAACAGTAATAACATAATAATAACATTCTGTATAACGTATGCTATTATTATTTCACTGCCACCGTTCTTTGTCAAAACAAACAGAATCTGACTTAAATCTTCAATTTAGCTAATGGTATCTTTTTTATTTGAAAAATATATTGAAATACGTATGTTACTGAAAAATGAAACGTTTTCAAAATACAAAATGTAAACAACTTTGGTTTTATTCTATATTTATATACATTATTATATCCGAAGGATATAAATAAACTTTGTTATAATAATAATTGTTATTGTTTACAGGCATTATTTTTTTTGCAAAATTAAAAAAAATTTCATACTTCAGTTCCATGAAATACATCGAGTTTGTTACAAGAAATTTCTTCCGCGATCGGATTTAATAATTTTTATTTTTTCTTTCCTTTATTATCCCGTTAGAAACTTCAGTCTCATAATTCTTGACACAATTAACGGACTAACATTCTCTTTCTTTCAGCAACCCCCCCTCCAAAAAAAAACAGTTGCGTAAAATTTACTGTATGATTTACGACAGGTGTTTATTTATTTATTTATTATAAATGAAGTAAAGAAAAAAAATAGGGAATGACGCTTATTAAAAGTTATTACCTCTTATAAATAAGAACAATTTTCTAGCAATACATCTACGCAACTGTTTCAAACTGCCGATGCTCCGATATATTTTTCTCAGTGCATATTTTAGATTGCTTCGTCATACTTAAGAGGGAATGGAATGCCGGGTATGGTTGTGTCTGTCGAAATTTTGTTATGTAAAGATAAATTCTGAGTGCGCACAGCCTTCGTGATTGCGCCAGAAAATTTGATTAGTAGAGTTTAATGTTTTACTTGACGAGGATTCCTTTGAGCTGTATAGATGGTAGTGACTTCTCATTGGGGGCTGTGGCTTCTACCGAAATTGATATGAAAATGGAAGTACCGAAACCTAAAACGTAGCGGTGTTTGATGGAGGAAAAATATATGCGAACAGGTTTAAAAACGAGGCGACTAATTTCGCAACTGCCACGCTTTGAGCTGTCGAAAGGTTTCTCCTGGTGAAAATAAATTGTCTCTAATTGGTTTACAAAAGGTCTGAGAAATATCTGTTAAAATTCTTTCAAAAATGTTTAAATTCAGACACTTCAGACTTCATTCAGACAAAATGACTTCAAACTTCATGATGTTTGCAAAAAGTCTGTAAAAAGACTGCAAAAAATCTATTCAAAATCTTCTAAAAGTGCTTGAATTTAGACACTTTTGACTTTATTCAGACAAAACGACTTCAAACTTCATAATGTCTGCAAAAAGTCTGTAAAATGTCTATAAAAATCTGCATGAAGCCTGGATAATGACTTATTACATTTAACGTCCGATTTTTTTTCCAAGTGTCAAAGAACAGCAGAATGGAGAGCTGTATGTGTGCAATTAATTTTTATTGCAACTAAATATATTAATAATAACGTATATAAGATGTTAGATGTTAGATAGCGTTTCGTTTTTTCTTGGTTACACTTAAACTCATTAGTAAGGCTAGTGTAACCAATGCCTTATACGCTATGAATTCTTTCAAGCCTGGATAATGTTCGAAAAATTCAGAATTTAAGTGAAACTTATAGATCCTAATCAAACTTTTGAATTGAATTCTAAGATTTTTTGAACATTGTATTGAAATTCTTCCAAGCTTGTTGCAGACTTTCTGCCAACTTTTTGCAAACATCAAAAAGTGTGCGGACTTTTTCGTCCGAATAAAATCAGAAATGTCCAAATTTAAGCACTATTGAAAGATTTTTAACGCACTTCTTTTCAGACTTTTTGCAGACCAATTACAGATACTTTATTTTCACCAAGGTCACACTTCCAAAGTACCTTAATTTTAATTTAATTAGCCAAAACGACTTGCGAGCGGAAAGAAATTTGTGGTAACTTATTCCCACTTCGACCAAGTTCTGACCTACCAACAATATCAATTATTCCGACCGAAACTGATCCAAGTTGTTTCTCCCAGTCGCAGCAATTCAATCATCAAATTACAAAAGCCAAGGTTAAAGACAAGTTTAATTTGCCACGTTGAGTCTCTGCTTGCCGTTTGCTGAAAGTACAGGATACAATAATGCTCCTGAGTGAAACTGCACGAAACTTTTGAAACCAACCATTGCGTTCAAATGGAACTATCCACCCACCCTTTCCTACACACTCCACCTCCCACGTCTGGAACAGATGAAATTTTTTATTCCCCCTACATCTCGAGCTTTCGCTGCAGCTTTTTTCACAGCCGCTATATTTGGACGAGTCCCGTCTTTTAAGCAAAATCAAGTAATGTTTTGCTTTCTTCTAGCAAATACAAAACGCTTGGTCACCACCACTCAAGCTGTCGCTCGCGTATGGCCCACCACTATTAATTTTCTATGCATGCGCAATGTGTGTATCTGTTAAGTGCAGGCGACATGGAAAATTTAATAATAACTTAAGTCGAATCGACTATCCTCTGCCTATTTCAGTTTCGGCCCGAACAAAAGTTGCGACAAAAACTCAAAAAATGAATATGGAAAATTTTATGTAGGTGGCATACATGCCGCATATATGTTGGCATATATGTTTCTCAAAACATATGTTTCTGAAAACTTATATGCAGGAGGCATCTATGTCGCATTCATGCCGCATATATGGCAACCTATATAAATATTTTTTCGTGAGTACAATTGTTTTCTCGTTGTTATGTCAACCTTGAAAATGTCGTTGAATCAACAATGGATATGATCATTAATTTAAGAAATGATCAATGTGGATTATTGGTTGGAATATCTATTAATTCGATGGATCTGAGGAACGGAATTATTCTTTTTTTATTCCCAGTAAACGAGAACCAATAGAAACCAATTAAGAAACGCAATTGAAACCAATAGAAATTTTATGATATTTTTATAATTTTAAATAATAAAAAATGCGCAGATGTAACGTTAATACATTGTTAGAACAAAATGCAATAGAATATTGTTCAAAAAACATCTTTAAAAAGTTTCTAAATAACTGCAACAAAGGTTAGGTTAGTGAAATGAAGCTTTTTTAATTGGTCAAAACCAATAAAAAATGATGAATCAGTTTATTGCAGTTGTTTAAAAACGTTTTAAAGATGTTTCTTTAACAATATTCTATTGCATTTTGTAATATTGAGTGTTCTGACAATATATTAAGATTACATCTGCTCATTTTTCAATTAATTAAAATTATAAAAAATATCATAAAATTTCTGTTGGTTTCAATTGCGTTTCTTAATTGGTTTCTATTGGTTCTCGTTTACTGGGTTGCTTTGTATAATTTTATATCACTCTGTTGAGTAATCAACGTAAATTCTGGTTGAAAAATTTTACTCCATTTTATCTACAGATTAATATTTTACAAAGTTTAAGTCATCACATTGATAAAAACACAAGATCAGATTTATTGTTGATTCAATATTGATTGAACAATTGTTTTCCCTTAGAGAATGCAACGTGTGACTTGTGCTGTGATATTAAAATCTCTTCCACTCGGGTTGAGCTAGATTGTTTTAGGAACGGGGATTTTTCGCAAATAATAAGACACCGTTCCGCCCCAAATAACTCGTTATAAGAATACCTAACAAAAAGTGTTCCATTTATACTAATGCTGATAAAAGTACATTTTTCAAACGCAAAACGATGATAAATTGAAGAAAAATTAAACGAGATAATAGTTTTTTTTAATTAAACAAACAACCAGTTTTGCGTTATAAATGATTAATCGTGGATGATGTATAAGAAAATATAAGCGAGATATTAAATCATGTCAAATTGCAGAGACAATGACTATGAATAATTTCCGCAGAAAGTATTCAGTCAAAATCCACGTAGTAAACAATTTTTACAAAAATAATCATTATTCCTAGTTAAAATAATTCCATTTATTCTTATTTAATGTGATAAAAGTATTAAAAATTAATGAGATTCCATAGGAACATTGTCCGAGTTAAATCCCCATTAAAACGTAATAAAATATATTACTGAGCAGGAGACTTTAATAATATGTTTACCTATTAGTCAATGGTATAAACATTTCATAAAAAATGATGACTCGTTAAATTTAAAAGACATGTCACTATTTATGTGTCATTGGTACCAATAGGAATAAATAGTGATGTATTACATACTGAATAAATTATATAACTATTGACTCCTAATAAAAGAGTTGTATAATTGACTAATAGGCAATACTTTTGTTCCATCCTATTGCACAGTGGGTTTATATTACATTGTAAAAAGTTTTAATTTGGATTTATTGCGGAAAACCTGTTTCAAACCCATTAAATTTTGATAAAATGTTTAATAAGGATCAATGGATTTTGTATGCATTGGATAAGAACCAATTATTTTTATAGTTATAATACTCCCAAATAAACTAGCAAGTTTATTATAACTACATTTTTATACTGAGAAAAAAAGGTTTATATCGTAAAAAATACTAAACTTTCTAGTAAACGCCAGATATTTTAATTATACGAAATATTTACTGAGTTTAGTCCAAGTACATTGGAAATCTCTAATTATTAGTCAAGTCCTAGCTTCTTATTCTTGGTTATCAGAATATTTTGTTAGACTCGAATAGCATATTTTAAAATGAGGCAAGTATATACAACGTTAACTAGAAAGTCTAGTATTTTTTAAAATTCTTTTTTCTTAGTGTGATAGATGTGGACTTTTTTTTTATACATTGGCATCATTTTAAGAACAATAATGTTTAAAGGTTCTCGTGCAAAAAATAACGGTTTAGATGTGCTTTAAAATTTTGTAAATCATTTTATCCCATATAAACGTATTAATTATAATATTTCTAAAAAGTTGAAAAATTTTTAAGGGTTTTTTAAGGGGTATCCTACACTTTTTCTGCGTACGCTACATTTTACTTTGTAAAACATTTTGTTGCTATAAATACAATTTAATTATCAAGACAGCCATACACTGAAAATACTAAATTTTTAAAAATATATATGGGAGACAAATCTTAATGATATTTTAAAACTTTGAATATTTTAATACACACTTGTCATCAAATCTAATGGTACTGAAAAATGAAACGTTTTTAAAAAACAAAATATAAATATACTTTGTTTTTGTTTAGTATTTACATCCATTTTGATACCCTATGGATGTAAACAAACAATATTATTGTTTTTATTTCATTAATTTGGCCTTTCAAATATTTATAAACATTGTTTTTTTATTTAAAAAAAAACATTTCGTTCTTCAGTTCCATTTATATCTGTCGTTGTACACCTAGTCTCATCAAAAACTGTTTTACTTGCCTGCTTCGTAAGTCGGTTAAAGTTGGTCTAATAGCACTGGTATTCAATAAGAAGGCATATTCCAAAATTGACTGCCAGTACTGCGTTAGTGAGACAAACATATAAAATTTCAACATACCAGAAAAAGATGCACAATGTTGCTAGTCAATGTTGGAATATGCCTTCTATTTCAATACCAGTGCTACCAACTTTAACCGACTTACGAAGCAGGCAAGTAAAACAGTTTTCAATGAGATTACGCGGAAAACAGTTATTAAGAATCCTTGTGCCATCAGTGGGTGAAATACTTTACTATGGTCTTAGTAGAGCATCTCGCCTAATTTTGGGTAAACCGTTTACCCAAAATTTATGGAACCTAACTTTTGAGACAACGGCTCGCCTCGTTGGGTAAACGGTTTACCCAAAATTATTAAGCGGCTGCACAAAACTTTTGTGAAGCGAGTTTACAACGATTTTGTGCAGCGGCTCTCCCTGCATGGTAAACGGTTCACCCAAACTGTTTTCCGTGTAGGTGTACAAATTTACACAAATATACTAAACAAAAAAATACATTAGAAATTACTGTGCTAGAACCTTGAAGTGAAGCATTGTATATAATATAGGAAAAATAGCCATGCTAAGACAGTAAAAATTGCCATGTTTTCATATAATTTGGTGTGTTTTATCACAATTTTTACTATGCTGGCACGGTAATTTTTTCTATATTGTATGCATGGATTCACATTAAGGTTCCAGCACAGTAATTTCTAATGTATTTTTTTCAGTGTACACCCAGTCTCAATGTTTCGTTCATCCCTATATCTTAGTGGAACAAATTTTATGTTGGTTTGCGACAAAGAACAGAGACTAGTTCACTGGTAGGAATTTGGCACGAAACGCTTTGAAATTGGAACGTGTTGTCATTCTCATATTTTATTGTTTATCTTAGTCAGTGGTATACGGAGTACTTAATCTGTAGCCATAACCCCAACAAAAAAAAATATTTTATTGTTTTATCATAGTAAAAAATTAATTTAATTTTTAAAATTCATTAATTTTTTGTTTTCAAATTAATTGTTTACATTGATAAAACAATAAAATATGAGAATGACAACTACCTTCCAATTTCAAAGCGTTTCGCGCCAAATTCCTACCGGTGAACTATTCTCCAGTCCTATAATAATAAAAAATAAAATTTTTTTCACTAAGATATAGGGATGGACAAATCACTGAGACTAGATGTACATATATACACCGAGGGAAAAAGCTAATATGATAAACTGATACTTCTTACATCTAACTAACGTTATACTACTGAAATAAATATTTCTACTATCATCAATAATAAAATTTCAATTATAAAATAACTTGTATTAATTGAAAGAAGTAAAAAAGATTTCGTCTACATCTGTATGATACTCTATCCTATTATTAAACAGAAATTCACTGCATACAAGTGCTATTCCATTATCCACACTTTTCTCCATTTATAATATCCTAACCCAACAGGACGCCTTTTACTCTCTACAATTAAATTTCCGAAGAACTATCTCATATCTACAGAGATTCAAACGGTTCCTCTTCGTATTCATCTGTTATCTCTGTAGAGTTACTAAAAAATCCCAGAATTAAACTGAAATACCTAAAGGTGAATTCCAATTCGTCATTAAAATATATTCGATTAATACGACTGTTAATTCAGTGATTTTATCAGTAAAGTAAAGTTGCAGCGTAAAAGACGAATGTCAATAACGAAACTAACGACTAGCAAATGGGTTCCATTGTCTCTTAAGTGTCAACAAAATAATGTCGCACATTAGAAATTAGACTCGTGAGTGGAATGTTGTGTTGTGTTGGCAGAGTCATAGCGGGCGGCAATCCCCGGAGCCTCGCTCGTCGTGGCCGACTGTCCCGTCTTCTGCAGTTCAAGCATAACGAAGGGTATCTGTATCGTTCCCAAAATTTCGTTCCCAATACGAAATAAAGAGCAAAGTAATGCGGACGAACGAATGAACAACTTTGACAATTGTATGACCTGGTGGAAGCGAGACTTTTTTTTTTTTTTCTTTTTTTTTTTAAAGCGAATCCTTCCTCCAAAAGGCCCGTTTAATGCGCAGCAAACCCGCCACAGCCTGCGTGTCCCATCCGGCAAATCAAAAATGCACGCGGTGTTCATGGTTATTGCGTTAATCGTCAACCGACGCACGACGTCGATAGCTTTTCACCAAGATTTAGTTAACAGTTTGGTGGCGGCATTTTCCTTGCGATTGAATTGAGTTCAAATTTGCACAGAAACTTTGGAGTAGGCGGATAAGTTAATTGTTATCTCTAGTAAAAACAAAATATACCTAGTAAAAATGAAACATATATGGTCCATATATGTGTTAACAATCTCATATAAGGAAATAAAAATTTCATATGTGGACATATATGGTCATGTATGGCCGATATATGGCAATAATTAATATAATATTCTAGCCATATACGCTTCCAATAATTTTCTTATATGGAAATCAATACATATAACCAGAAGATTTTGATAAATCTAATATAACTAATCATTTACTGGATCTTAAACGTGATCTAAATCCCCCATTTTATTTATACAATTCCAAATAACCCATGTACATTATCGACGTGTAGAATACAATATAATATACCTTTTCGACAATTCTGAAAATACAAGTAAACAATATAAAAAGAGGTACAATGGTTGACGCTAAGTTTATCTGAAGATTGAATTTCGCAATATACGAAAGAAAACGTTAACGTGGTAAAAGTCTTATTATATTATAGAATTCATGTAGAATTTATATATAAGTGTTATACTGGCACAATATTTACATTATATTCGTATTAATCTTGCACCATCTGCATCATCATATTTATAACGCGATATAAACGATTATGAAGTCAAGTAGTGTCGATAATGTAGAAAAAATTCCTTCAAATTGATAATGTCGATAATAAAGAATGTTTAGGTGGCGAAAGAATAAAATGTCAAGAAGAAAAATAATAATTGGCGGTTTCTATTCTAAAAAGTCACAAATCTAGAGCACTTAATAATATTTATTTGTGACGCATGGAATCAATGTCCTGGAGATAGAAATTCTTTTCGATGTTAGGGTAAGTATGCGCATATTTCATTCTGATAGATTATTAATTATTAATACTGAAGTATTAATCGTAAAGGAACAATATATCTCTATTTAAAGTTAAGTAGTTTATTTTCAACATTCTAATTGAATATATGGAACATTTCTTGTACAATTTAATCATCCATTCCAAGTCTGTATGTTAGACCATCTTTTAAGGTGTTGGTTTTTTCGGTTTGCATTTGTCTTCACTATTTCTCCTTTTATGCAAAGCAGCATTCCTTCGTGCTTCGAAACTAGCTCGGGTACAAGCTCCTCTAGTCACGTTTTTTAGCTATTTAACCTGAATTTCCTTCGTTCTTCGTTACCTTCTCTTTCAGGGAAAAAAACCGTGCAAACCAAATGTAATAATTTTTTGTATTATATCCATTTATGGCTAACGGTATATTTTTTTAACAGAATTTTTCAGAAAATAATTTAATGTGTTATATATTAGTATTTCCTATAATAACTATATCGAAAAAAACAGAAACGTTAAAAATTCTAATTTTTGTACACTGATAAAATTATAATGCTGAATTAGCACTATAATATTTATGTAAACTAAAATGTAAAACGTAAAATAATTATTATATTTGGTAATAAAAAATTTCCATTTCTATTGATATTCCTAAATTAACTTAAAAAGTTTCAACATTGAATATCACATTTTCTCAATTCAATTCACAAAAACTTATCTACCGTAATTAAATTTCTTTAACCCATTCAGAAACTTTATATTAGAATCAAATATTAGAAATTGATAATTATTTATTTACTAGCTTGAAACAAATAATTCGCGAAACTATTTTTGGAAGTGGCCATGCAACTTAAAAATTCATGTCGAGCAAAAAAAAATAACAATGTCTGCAGTAATATTTTCAATTAACATCCCTTTCACAAGAGCTTGATAAATGTAGACCAATAAAAAAAATAAAGCATTACAAATCAATACCAAGTTGGACACATTAATTAATGTAATGAAACTTATATTGGCGCAAGAAAGACCGCACGTCTTTCTTCTTACGCCCTGTTGAACTTGGTAATTAATATCGCACGCTGCCATGAATATTACACGATCGCAATAACATTTCAAGGACACGAGTAAAGTGTAATAATTCTTTTACGAAGATTATAAGTGGAATTGCAATGTACATTATTCTTTGGGTATCTTGGAAATTTAATGTCGATTTTAACGAAGACCTTGATGATTTTTGAAACTAACAAAACTAACTATGACTGACGATTTTTTAAACTGACGAAACTAACCAAACTAATAAAACTAACAAAGACTGGTGATTTTTTAATATTTTTTTTTATTGAAGTTTAATAAATAATTAATAATAAAAAATAATTATTTCCCTTTAAATAAAATACGTAACAACTTTGTTTTAACTTCAAAAGATTGTTCTCTTGGTAAAGTTTCAATTTAAAAAACGAGTGTAAATGATAGTAATCCAATCGCAAATTATTTGCAAACCTGTATGATGAAAAATAAATAAATGGTATGCGTAAATCCGAATGAAACTATTCGCAATCGTTTACCAAAGCCTATTAATTTTACCGATTCTTTTTAGATTTAACATTAATTTCGAGCGAAAATTGCTCGCGCGTAATTATTTCATCCGAACAAGTGGTTTGGCGAGTTGTTTTTGCAGTTCTAAATGATCGATTGTCGTGGATTTATGACAAATTCCCATTTTAGCACCTACTCCGCTTTTTTGAGAAATTTGACGCAATACCTGACGTCTCGAGGAGGCAAAAATTCATGTACTGAAAATATATTCGTTGTACAGGACATTGTGTGGGAGTTTTATCAACGAGGGTTTACAATTTTTTTTAGCTTTAACAGAATAGGAAAAACAAGGAGGAAACAGTCTTTTGTTTGCAAAATATAATACACGTAGTCACGATCTTCCAATTTTAGATCATACTTTTATTTATTGTTGTGGCGAAAATCAGGTACATAAAATTAATGAAAACAACAATTGTTTTAAAAAATAATCAAACGGAGCATTATATTGATAAAAACAAAAATTAACATCTCTAAATATATATTTAATGTTAAATGTTTTAAATTACTAGAAGGGGTTTTGAAATGTTTTTCATAAGCACAATAAATTATTTTCATTTATTAACATTTTTCTTAAAAGCCCGTTCAATCGATTGATTCATTTCCACTTTACATTCATATTTAGCGCGGATGCACACGCATTTTATCTAACAACTGCAACTTCAAGTAATAACTAAAAAATATGTGATGCAAAAACAAAAGAGGAAAAAATAATTATGGAAATGAAGAACGAAACGTATTTAACATTGAACATATGAAAAAAAACAATGTATCTAAATATTTGGAAGTTCGAATTAATCAAATGAAAACAATAATATTGCTTATTTACAACCAAAAGATGTATAAATGGATGTAAATACAAAACAAAGACAATGTTTGTTTACATGTTTTCTTAAACTGTTTATTTGTCAGTACCATTTTAACTTCGTGTAATATTTGATTATAAAATATTTACAGAAAAAGTCATCTGATCATCAGATCTGCTTAATTAATACTACTTGGCTTAAAAATAAATATATAATATAACCATATATTATAAAACTGAATTAGTTTCATTGTTTACGTTTACTCACTATTTATTTTGATTAATTGCATATTTATATAAAACATACAAACTATTGTGCTTGTAATTATGTAAATTCTATATGGCACTGAAAAATGAAACGTTTTCAAAAAACACAATATAAATAAACTTCATTGTTTATTTTTATTTAAAACTATTTATAAGCCCTATGAATGCAAACAAACAATATTATTGTTTTTATTCCGTTAATTTGACCTTCCAGGTGTTTACAAACATTGGTTGTTTTATATGCTCAATTTTAAAAACTTTTCCATTCTTCAATTCCAAAAATTCTATAACAATTTTTAGTTCAACGACAACTTAATTATTTCCGTAACAATTGTTATATTCCTTATTTAATTTCACAACGTTTAAGTTAAAATTATTGTAATATTTACTGATTACACTCGCTGGTATTTAGTATGTAAGGAACTAAAGGATGTTATATCACGAGGTATATTCAGTGTATATTCAGCAATTTACATATTATTATAAAGGCATAAGTAAATAACCTCAGTTTCCAAACTTTACCCCATAAATTACTCAGTAAAACTTTCTATCTGTATTTACGAAAGGCTAAGATTCAACTTAAATTTCCCATCATAAATGACAATTTACCAGTACTGCAAGTGCGCCAAACCTCTTTCCAGAAGGTCCGTCTCTCAATCACACCATAATTTGGTGCTCTTTTATGAACACACTTTAAATACAGTAAATACATTGAAATGCAATCGTACAAAACTTATTGCCTTCCTTGTCCTCCTTATGAATAAAGATACAAAACGAAAGAGACAAAGCTAGCAAACACCACGAAATCCTAGAAAAGTAGTGTCGCGCAGCACACATCAAATGGTCACGTGACTTGGCTCGTCGGCTCGCTGACGCGACCCTTGATACTTCAAACTCTTTTGATAGTGTAGTTTATTGAAAAGTAAACATTTAACGATTTCAAATTGAAAAAGAACAAGCTTTTGTATAATTACTATAAATTTTATCAATTTAGAAATACAATATTATTTAATATCGCATTACAGAAAAATTAATAGCACTTTTCACTTGAAAATCCACGTAATCATATAATTAAAATTTTATTTTCATATAGAATTTATATTTGGCGCGGATGCGTATGCATTAAGCGTCACATCTACAACTTCACGCCGTGCCAAATTTATTGCTAATGGATTTCATTTCCTAGTAAAAACATTTATCAAAAACGTTGCTGATTCAAATATTAAATAATTTAACTCGCAAACGTTTTGACCGTTAAAATGTTCGAGTATCGAGTTCTGAATTGAGAAAAGTTGATTCGAATTTAAAGCTCGCAACTTTCTTCTATGTGAAAATCCATTAACCACGCTGCCAACATTAAAATGTAACGTCCAGGAACTTTCAACTGCCTTTCCTAGTTCGTACGATTCCAAGCTCAAACTTTAACCTCTAAATTATAAATAAAAACATGCCGCACGCTACTTTGATTGTCCTTACACCAGCTATAAAGTTTCGTTTCCCTTCGCTGCGCAGCTCGGGTTTCTATTTGAAAATCGTTTGATGGTTTGTCTTAATGGTCCGGCGTCGTAAGACGTACAACAAATATCTGCCCGAACATAAACATGAGCACAACCAGCCACCATTACACAGACTCTTGACTTCCTTGCAATTTCTTTGATTACTGCCTCCGGATCATAAATACCGTTGATATTTGACAAACCTTTTCCATAAATTATTTATACCGTCACAAATCAAACTAATTTAAATATTGTTGATCCGTTGATATATCAAGTTGTCATAATCAATGATCAGAAATTACGTGAAGGAAAACTGTATGTAAAAATTAAAAAGTTTAAGACAAATACAGAAATATAATGAATTAATAAAATTATGATTTATGGATAAATCTCTTGTCTTGTTCTTATTTATATTAATGTAAATCAAAAATGCAAAGCTCAATATGAAGTTGCAGTTGTTACCAAATATGAGAAAAGAAAATAAACTGAAAAAAAATTTAAAATTACCTTGGTAGAATCTTAAGGTGATTTTTCAGTACACTGAGAAAAAAATATAGTAATATCAACTATACGCATAGTTAATTTTCGTGAATACTATACAATTTTAGTTCCAGTTACCCAATTTTTAGTTAAAGTAACCATAATATGGTTAATTCAACCAGAATTTTAGTAATCACGAAAATTAACTATGTGACTTTTTTCTCAGTGTACACCCAGTTCGATTGAATCCTCGCCCCCCAGATCGCTAGTTAAAAAATTTTAAGTTGGTATTAATTATACCTTGAAAGAAAAGTTCGGAAAGTCATCTTGCATCCTTATTGTATTAAGACAGAGAACGT
>JABFPN010004768.1:0-14418 GCA_022817305.1 Leptoteleia sp. ZL-2020 | reverse complement strand
CTTTCAGTTTAATAAGTGCCATTGTTTGGTGTATTCAAGTAGCCACATATTTACGATTGAAATGGGCTCGGATTAGCTGCCTCGTATAAGGCTGGCAATAGCTCTAGTGGTAAGGTGTTAGGCAACTACGGAGGCACTTGAGTAGGTGCGGTGTTCGATTCTCAACGACGGCGGATTTTTCTAAGCGATATTTCGTAAGTGAGTGAAAATAAAAATAAGTAAAAATAAATAAAAATATACACCACACTTTGATAGAATAAAAGTGATTAGGAAATATTTCTTTTAAACTTATAATTTTCATGATAAAGTATTTTTTACCACATCATATATTCGTATGTGGTCCCGATCAGGCCCCGAAATGGTTATTTAAATTTCATACTTATTGCCCTAACGGGACCACATTGATACCCAGCGTTACACCCATATGCAACGCCCTATCTGGATACCCTATCAGGACCTGATATGAACGTACGGATGCCCGGTCAGGGCCGTATTTCTCCCCGATTGCAATTTTTACTAGGGTCTAAAGAAAGACGGTGTTATTCAAACCAAAATATTTTATTACCAATTAAGTAAAAACTTAGTAGATTTCGTTAACACAATACCATTCGTTAAAAAGATATTTACTTAAATATAAAATATAAAAGAATACTCTTTTCTTGTATCAGATTTAAACACAGCCGTATCAGATATTCGTTTGTCGTGATCCAATTTTACTCAAAAAAAAAAAAAAAAAAAGTTGCAGTCAGATTTTTGCCAACAAAAAGAGATTAAAGGTTTCGGTTTGATATAAGATCTAATTTAGTTACAAGAGAATTACGCGCGGGCTATTTATAATTTGATGTTACTAAAATTAGAGCCGTCTTCATTAAAGTTAATATATCTTTATTTTGAATGCACACAAGAAGTATTCAAATGAGGAAAATTGGCCCCGCATACGAAGGAAATCCCACGTAAATTTTACGTTTTCCATTAGACCGCGTGCTTGATGTATTTACCCGACTGTGTTACCGCATTACTCTTTTCTCTTGATGTTAACTACGCGAGTAAAAATTAAAATAGGATTTCATGAACTGCGTCCCTGTCGAAATAGCTCTCTCCTTAATAGCCTTTGTTTCATTACATTTTTCTATTATCAAAACCCTACGTTGAGTACAAAACATCCCGCTGATAAACTTGTTTACTTAATTACTTATTAAGTACGTCATTATTTTTCTGAAATTTTAATTATTTTAGGCCCTTAATTGTATATACAAGTTATACAAATATAATATATACTTGACAAGATTCTTTTAAAAAACATTATACAAATTTGACGTCTCTGAAATAGTTCTCTGTTAAAATAATATTGAAAATAAGAAACATCTAACTGTCCCTTGATACGTAATATACTATTTCGTGCATATATTACTAAAAATGTACTTATTTGCAATTAAAATTGCTTTTTATCAAAAAGATTACTTTATTATCTATAAATTAATACAAAATGCACGGTCAATTAAAACTTTTTAAATAATATTACTCGGAAAAACAAAGGTTCATTTTATGCAAAGTAAAAATTTAGAAGCAGAATTAGCATGGCAACATGTGTGTTATCAAGCTGGGCGAAAGAGGAACCTTTGACTTTTCTTTTCCGTAACAATTTCCTCCGGCGAATGAATTCGTTGAAATTCATTCCCTGACGTTTTTTGCGATTAAACTATAAACTTTGTAACATCTCGGGAGGCGAATTGGAGGTTTCGACGTGGAACGTTAATGTATTTGGGTATAAGAAGAAGCGGGAAGTGAAATGAGGACCACTGTCCATCAAGCTACGTTCGTTATGATTGCGGCGAATCAATAAAATAGTCAAACTTTTGCAATTTGGATAAAGTCGATAGCGCGCAAAGTCAACGTACCGTCGATTACCCAAACGTCACAGGAATACGAACGAGGGAGTTAATTAGTTCGTTTCCGATATAGACGACCGACAGACTTAGCAAAATGCCGTAGATATCTAGGTAATTGGAATGTCTGAAAGGTTTGCACTTTCCTGAATACGATGTCCACACCGAAGACACGTGCATGTACAAGATTACACTGGCGTGGGAAGTGATTTCGCTTGATTTTTAATTTTAGCCTTCTAATAAGACTCTTTCCTTTTTTTTCTTTTTTTTTTAATACACCGTAACAGTGGCGTTAATTTAGGGACGCTTTACTCTCAAACGTTTTATAATTAAATTGTTATCATCTATTATAATATTACTTTAATTAATTTAATTAATTAATTTAATGTTTGGGAATTTAAGAAAATATTCATAAACATAACAGTGTATAAAATTCCTTTTAATTGTAATTATATTTTCGTAAACCTTATCATCTGTAAGTGTAACAATTTTAAAACTGTTTTATTACTAGATTATCTGTTTATATTTTATTTATTTATATAACACATTTGTTTAAATCTTTATATCTAAAGCAAATTACAGTAATGGTCGAGTGAAAGCACACTGAAATTCATTACTAAATGGTGCACATTTTAATGTTAACCAACGTAATATTAATTACAAATTGTGAATATCACTCAACCGCCCAGTGATAATGACCGAATCATTATTTGCATTGGCGTAACAAATTTAATTTCGCCAACAAGACATCTAATAATTTTGCCGACAAAGATATTATATTATTCGCGGAATCAAAACTTGCAGCGAGCAAATTTATATTGTTAAAAACTGTAGTTAAAATGTGGAAAATGGAGTTTCGCAAATTGTTAAAGGGTAAGCCACATGTTACGGCTTGAATGAAATAAGTGTTGGGTGTTCCATTAGAAAAGTTAAACGACTATTTGAAAGTTTTTATTCGGCGTCATATAATATTGTACTTTTTCACATCGAAATAGATTCGCCGCGCAAGACCGTTACCGAGTTAAATTATTTTTTGATCGTTAATTGATGAAAAAGCGATTGAATCGATACTCCTCGACGTTGATTTCGATATAATAACGCCGGACTTTGAGTCTTATACCGGTAAGATATATTACTTTGACTACACCGTTTGCCGATAGATAAATTCCCAAAGAATCACTTACAGAACAAATTACTGGATACACACGCGATTTAACTTTGTAAACTTTCGATACATTTCGCGAAATCACTTGCCCTAGAGACGATTATTGGAAATAATCGCGAGATTCAACTTCAATTTGCATTTAAAATAACCATCCGAATGCTGGGTTTTAGTCGCATTTAATTAATGCAATTCACTGAATTACCAATGCGGTGCTTATATACTTTATATAAATCTGTTAATAATTTTAGTATGAATAGTTCTCTAACTCTTGGAATTACTTGTGTATTTTCACAATGAATGCAAGAAAAAAAAATTTCTAGAACTAGTACAATATATAATTTAGAATTAAAAAATATAAGAATTTGAAGATTTACGTAAAGTTTGATATAATAATGCAAGTTCAAAGTTGAACGAAATATAAAATAATTAAATGCGTTAATAAATAATTAATCAGTATCCTACACTGATAGAAATATATGCATGGTACAAGTATACATATGCTTAACCTAGCTATATTATATGCTTAAAAAATTGACAGGTATATGTATACTTCTGAAAGGTATGCGTATGCCTATAAGAAGCATACGAATTCTTGAGCAAAGCATTTGAATTTATATCATAAATATACACTAAATTTACACTAGATATAATTAAACAGATAATCTTAAAAGTCCGTGTAATGCAAGCCGTTTCTATCAGTGTAGAAAGCAATTCTGTCAACTAATTAAATTAAATCGATTCCCTTAAATTAACGCGTACTATTTAAATTATTAAAAAAACATAATAACCATCTAATATTTTTACATTACTGAAACAAAAAGAAGAACTATTTTACTTCAAATGTATTATAATAAAACATACTATAATCTATGCAGTATCGTACCTATAAATAATTCATTAGACGTAATTATTACTATATTTTACTGGTTTAAGTTAAAGAAAAAAAAAAAAAGAAAAAAAAAATTAATATTCTCTATCGAGCACCATGGAATGTGGGTAAAAGGTGTAGCTTAGCAGTTCAGTCGGAGTCTTTAATATCATGTTGAAAGCGGCTCTTTCAAAGCATGGTTCTTGCGGCCGTAAAAAGATTTTCCGCATGCGGTCGTATGTTTTTCTTTTCATTCGACTCTTTCGAGCAGTTCTTGCAAAATAGAAGGGACGCCGATCTTTCGCTTCGCCAAAGTCACCAATCGAGAAAAAGGGATTCTATATTCGGCAAGCCATTGCTATTGTGTGGTCGCGCCGATTACACATGCGAATGTCACTCACACAAAAGGCTAAAAATACCGGAAACATCACCGGATTGCCACGAATGCATCAGGGGACATATCGAACGGAAGATATTTACGCTTCGCTTCCAATATATCGGAATGCGTCGTGCTCAAGTAGCCATGATGGAGCCTAAGTGTCGTATATTTCTTTCTGTACATGTCGCACTTAGACGTGCAATAGCAAAGTGTTTGATTTTATTTCTAACCGTATAAATAAATACTTTACTTCTGCCAACATTTCACTTAATGATATCAAGCAGTATTATATACAGGCAGGAAAAGCATTGATTACTAAATGTTTTAATAAGTCAGGGATATTTGTAGAGCATATAAGATTTGTAATTAAAAATATGTGAATATTATTAGCTTGAAAAGATACTAGACTATATTTCTCAGGATATAAATATAAAAGTGATATATTTTATACTTGAATTATAACTAATACTTGATACTTAATTAAAATTATTATAATGATTAGTTGAGTATCATTATTAAAAAGTGTTGAAAAAGTATCTTTAAATTTTGCATTTAAATATTGTTTAATCTTCATCTCTGAGACAAGTGAAATAATGGAAGTGAAAAATTCAATTTATTGGACTGTATTGGTCGCATTTTATATTTCATGCTTCATATTTCACTATTTTCAATATCCTTTTATATTAATTTTAACTGAGTTAGAGCTATTTAAAAGGATTTCTCTTTTTAAATTCCATTTTAACATACGTTTATGAACTCGTCAATTAATACAAGTTTATTCAATTCTATAACATTTTTGTCATATTATTCCCTTTATCAATATTTATAATCAAAATTATTACATAAATTTTCCCTTTTATCTATTATCTCGTACAAACTCCTTTTTAATTACTTGGATTTCGGAAACTCAATCAAATAGCAAAGTATTTAATTAATAGCTTCATCTGGTATTTAATTTACCAACGCCAATTTAAAAAGCGTTTGTTCCTTCGCCATAATGACATAAATTTCGAATAATAAAGTTTTATTGCCCTCCTTAACGTGTCCGGAATATGCATTATCACGTGTTTCGCGACGATTTGGAGGAAACTAAAATTACGAATAAAAAGTTTTAATGAAATATGAAAGTGTATTAAAAAGTGTCAACACGAACTGTTTGAATTATTTCAAACTCTTTATGGATTCGAAGGTTTCGAAATTTCTTCTGAATTTAATCCCGAAGCAGTTCGAATGGATTTTCCTCACGGATAATGCATAAAAGATGCATGACGTGAATAAAATAATAGTTCTGAAAACAATCTTGTTGCCTTAATGAACTCAGTTTTGGAATTTTTATCGCACTTTCGTTTGCATTTGACTAAATTAAAAATTGCTTTACGCCAGGGGAGATGGATTGCATTTTACCCGGCACGTGCTCTTCTTTTTTCCCCCCTTTTTTTTTTAATTTTTTTTTTCTCGTCGATTTTCATTGCATGCGGAATATTTAACGACAACGACGTTCGAAATGTCGAATATGTTGACGAAATGTTTTCGCCGTTGCAACTTGTAATGTTATTAGAAAACATTGAAGATAAATTAATTCGTCTATAGTAGTCGAAAAGTACATTGCACGTAACTTTACGAGTATTCTTCCGTTTACGAGTCTCTCCTCTAGTCGCTCAACGACCCCATTATTTCATTCTGCTGAATGAGCGTTCAAGACAACAAAGCCATCCCTCTCACATACTTGCGACAACGAAACGACATATTAAAACTTAATATATTAACTCAGTGTTTATGACTTTTCGAGAATTTTATTTCGCAACATTGCGTTACGTTGAGCGTACTAATCGAATGAAGGGAAGCACTTTGTAATGTTTCAATTCGTACGAACAAATTAGTTCAATTGCGATAAATGATGAGAAATGTTCCAATCTTTGCTATTCACACAATCTCTGCGTTGCAGTCAATTCAATGCAGATGAATTGATGAAAGACATTTTTTTGACAAATATTAATTATATGCATACTTTAAAAGTAACAATTTGTAAAATAAATTCAGAATATTTTGTATTATACTTTAATGCATTGTACAATAAAAAATATACTCTATGTATATAACGTGCATACATACACAGAAAGAAATATTATAGCAAACATTACTATACTGAACCGTATTCGCAAGATAAAATTCACGTATTGATACTATTTCTATAAATAGTATGGTAAAAATTGTTTTTATGCAATTTTCATTTTTTTCTCAGCCTAACGTCAGATTATTTCAAATTATCTTCAAGAGTTTAGTTGTACCAATAAAGTACTAGAACTTCAGAGGTTCGAGTTCAATTCTCAATGCACATTTACTCTTTTTTTTTTACAATTTTATTTCAACTATCCCTATGCCAGAGTCTGACTTAAATAGTCTGGTAACGGTCTGGCTATAATCAAACCGATTCCAGACGTTTATCATAATAATAATACACATTCAAATATTATTCAGATTTCTCTCAACTTTTGTCCAGGCTTTATCTAGACGTAGCAAGTCTTGATCTTTAGAAATGACATGGTACACGATCGTGAGCCAGCCTTTATCCAAACATGTAATTTAGCTTCTTCTTCACTTAAGTCCAGACCATTACCAAACTCTTTTCAGTCAAAGGTTGCTACACCATTTCCAGTTGATCCCCAAGCGTGGTTTTTTTTTTTTTTTCATGCTGATACACTATAGTTTACCACTAGTGGCTCAGAAGTTACATTACAAATACTGATGCGGCGCGCAGATGCAATGGATTTTGTAATGGATTTTATCTAATGATCACTTAGCTCATCATAGCATTACCATAAATTTTCAACTCTTTTAGCTTATATTTGGCTTAGGTGATTTTAAATAAAGCTTTTCCATGGTTGAATTACACGAAAAAACAACCTAATTGTAGCAAATCCTCCTTTGGGACTCACCATCTAATCGAATGAAATTTAATTTAACCATTAGTCTCAGGGCCTTTATTCACCTTAGGATGCGCCTTCCAAGTCCGTCCACTGAAATGGTTCATCTCGACTCGGTGTATCCTGTCCCTTAATTGCATCCATCGATGAGTATATAAATCCTGTAAAAGAAAGAGTTATCGTTATTAACGATGTTAAAGACAAAAAATACTTCACATTTGATCATTTTATTGTTATAAAATAATGACATTACTTTTGGTCAAGCGTAAACATGCATTTTCAGTGAATCAAATATTTTAAATAATACATTCCCACATTTGATCATTCGAAAAACAATGAACGAGGGAAATAAAGTGTCGATTGTTATATTTTGAAACGAATAAATAACTTTTCAACAGAGCGGCGTCGAAATGTAAAAATAAATTGATCCGAATCGGACGTAAATACTTTTACAGTTTGAAATTTTTATCGCAAACTTCGAATTCGTTTATGAATAAATAAAGGGAAGTGGCTTCTTTAAAATTGCCCCGGTAAAAATAGTATAAGCAATTTCAATTCCCTTTAACAATGAAGCAGTTGAAGCAAGTTGAAATTAATGCCCGCAATGTATAACATAATAACGCCATGGGGTTAGGCAACATGTAAATCGCATCTCTGATGCTTCCTTTATAATAATTCGAGCTATAACTTGTTAAAAATATGTTTATGCGTAGAGGGAAATACATTATATACTTTACGTGTCATGAAATTGCATAGAAAAATTGATGTTAAAGGTTATAAAAGTTCATTTCAATCCCTCGCGTTTTTCTCTCTTTGCAAATAATATTATTCGGATGCGTTTTAGTAGGCGTAAAAAATATAAAACTAGAAAAAAAAAATTATTGCGCATTTTTATGAGTAGTGTAAGTATGAAGTTTTTAAATGTCCGTCCCAGCTGTATTATAAAATGTCACGTTTTATTAGGAGTATTATAATATACTACTGTGATCAAAAGATTTTTTTTAAATAAAACAAGCAGATTATTATTCTTCCAAATTTATCCTGTATTCTTCAAAGTAATTCTATCCCCGTGCAATAAACTCATGTCAATATTTTTATCAGTCTTCAAAATAGTTGTTAAAGTCAATTTCTGGAATGGTCTTTAAAAGTTTCTCCAATTGAGCTTGTATCTCTTCAGTCAAGTCAAAACATTGTCCTTGAAGCAGTTTTTTGAGTTATAGCAATGGCCAGAAGTCAGATGGAATTAAATCCTGGGCCATTTCTGGCAAATCGCTTCAAAAATTTGCAAACAGGTCATGACACTTCCATAATATTATTTGTTAATGGTTTAACAAATTTTAACTAAATGTTGAGACCTGAAATGTATTAAAGTTTTAGAACTAAGCATTAATTTACACCTTGATTATGTATATAGTAAACGTAGGATATACTTTTCTAATGTAAAGCAATATTATGTGAATCTACTAATACTATTTTGAAGTTGAATAATAAAAACATTTTCAGTATAGTCTACTAGACTAAAATAGTATTTCTTAAATCAAAAGTATATCCGGGATTAACTATAAAGTCTAGTATTTCCCATAATTCTTTTTAAATTGTAACTGACGTACTCAAAGAATGGGATATTTTCTATTCTATATATATTTTTCGTCATCATTGCTATTCTATGTATTCTTTTACGTATTTACCTGTTTTATGAACCTTTTCGTTTTACGCAACAGTATTGACGTTGAAACACAACGCCAGTAATATTTTTTTTATGCTTCAGCTTTTTATCTTTAAGGTACTAAACCAAACATCATTATTATTACAATAATCGTTTTATTCGTTGCCTCTTACTTTTTCCCTACTCAATCTTTTTAAATTCAAAACAATGACAAAGATTATCAGTTGTATTAACTGGATGTCATTATCATAGTCGAATTCTTAGACAAGTTTTTACTTTAAATAAAAAAGTAGCAATAGCAATAAATTAAAAATTGTTGATTATAATTAATTATTACTATGTGAAAGAAGCATTGTAAACATGACAATACAACTGAAGACATGACTTTCCACCACTGACATTGACAACGAAAATATTTTGATTAAAACCCGCGCGGAATAATTTCCTACAACTTCATCTACAGGCAAAATATGACTTTTAGAACGGTAGCCACAACACTGTTTTCTATTAATAATAATAAACATATTAATCTTAACAAAATTAGAACTCACGATCCACGCACAAAGACAATTATTATGTATCGGATATTGTTTTACAGTATGTTTAAAATTATGTCTAACAGGTGTTTTTATAATACCTTATAGTTATCAGTTTTCTTTCCTTTTTAATTAAATTTAAATAATAATTTAAAATATTGCATGTTAATAAAAAGATTTCATATTCATATTCCAAACATACTCTTTAATTTAAAAAAAAAGACCGGTACTGAATTCGTATATTAAAATATGGAAAATTGTATTATGCAATGAAATAACATTAGCGACAAATCATAGAAAACTTCTGAACAAAACAAAATGTGTTACACGAAAAATCTAAACCCAACCGTTGAGCATTTAAATTTAAATGATATATTATGGATGGCTCATCACGATTATTATATACTGGAGCTATTTTAAAGCCGATACGGAAAGACTAGAGAAAAATAACGCAAGCTCACGTTGCTGGAAAAATACGCTTAATACAAGTCCTGAAACGTCGATATTCGATTTCTGCGGTCTATTTTTATTTTTCGATGTCTTCCCCGTTCCTCACGAGATAATAACTCATAGACGTGGATTTTGATAAATGCCGTTTCCACGACTTCTTTCTTACTCTAGGATAGCTTTAAGAAACTGTCTGTATATAGAGTAGTTGACGAGATATGAAAACAACGAAAGAATGTCACGACTTTTTATGAACATTCAGCAACATCGTACAACTTCTTTTAGGCTACGGATACAAATCTTATTTTATAAAACGACGTTATTTATCACATTTCAAAAAACTTTTTTACATAGCAAGAAAAATAATTCAGAAAAAATTGTTCCTACTTTTCTTTATCCTTTATTGTTTCATCCCTTGGTTTAAAAGGGACATAATCTCTTCTTTCGAGATTATATTTACTGTCAAAATTCACAACCCACTGTTAAAACCTAACCTACAACCCAAAGACTAACTGAAAATGCGGAAAGCAGTTAACGAGCAACAAAGTTCATTTCATTTTATTATATTTAAATAGATTTATTCATCTATACTAATTGACTGGTAATTATTAAGGTTCTATTTAATTGTTTACTCATTAATTATGTAATATGCATCCACAAGTGTAATAATTATTTAAATAATCAAGTTACAATAGAAACTTTAATATAATTTTCAGCATAATTAATTTTCAATAATTATTTTATATAAATAATAAGTATTTAATTTAGTATCATACGACTCATTTAAGTACATTAATGTAATGATTAGTAAACCTATAAAAAATGTGCGACTATTAAGTTTTGTGCAATGATAAGAATATGTTGTTATTGAGTGATCTTTGTTGCATGACATATTGACTTATCTATCAAGAACTCTTATTGTACAGTGGGGTAATGACTTTTATTCTTTGATCACATTTTTTCTAATATAAAGAATACTATAAATTGCACATATATTGCTCAATTAATATGAATTCTAATGGTAATTCTCACTATGCATTTAATTAATTGTTTAATATCAAACGTTAAATCAATATTATAACTTTTGCAGTTATTTGAAAAATGTTTGTTTATTTGCAGGCGTTTTGTAACCATAACAAATCAATAATAATATCAATTTTATTGAATTAGTAACGGACGGTTGATTACGAATGATGCGACTGACATTTGGCCGTCGGCTGGGACGTGTCGCGCTTAAAACTAGTCCCCAGCGCAAGCTCATTTAACGCGGTGCACAGTGATGGTAACAGCATACATTGGCGTGGATATTCGCTGCATTTGTTTCATGCAAGTAATCTCGTTGACCGTGTTCTCCGCTTACTATATATATCTGTCACATTCAGTGTTACATCATGCCTGGTTGGCTTCAAACAGATTATATCGACTCGTGCGCTTCCTTCCTCCCTGCCCGGAGCAGATATTACAAATTCCGTACACGTGTCTTAATCATTGTAGTATATAAAAAAAACATAAGCCATTCAACATTTTACAAATGTTCACTATCCCTGCATTGCCTTGCACCATCTTTCACAAACCTTCATTTATTTGCACTCTCTTATTTGCAGTTTCCCAGAAAAAATGTGCGAACATATTTTAGAAAGACACTTTCATAATTTTATAATGTAGTTCAGTGGAATACAAGGTCTGATTTCTTGTTTAAAAAGTTAGATCCATCTAACACATTTGCTAGAAATTTTAATAACATGATAAAAATGTTTGTTAATATTTCACCTAATTTATATTCTATAAAAGAATTATAAAATAGGTAATTTATTAGCAATTCATATTTAATACAAGTAATTGTGAATAATAAGCCAAAAAATTACAGTCAATTTATATGCTATACTTAACATCTTTGTTTAATTAGTATTTATCTTCAGGTAATTATTATCATTTTTAGAACATATTTCACATGTAATAATTGAAATATTTTACAACATACATATCTTTTGAAACATATACAGCACACATGACTACAGAAGTAAATATGAAAAGATGATTCATATAACCTTAAATAAAGAAAAACTGCCTAAAGTTCACTCTTTCTTATTATTAAATTAATTTTTCAATTGAAATTTCAAATAAATAGTGTCCAACAATAACTGCATATATATGCAAATGAAATTTGTTAAATCTTTGTAGAAAAAGTATATAAATACAAATCAAACTATATTTTTTCAGAAATGAAATTTTAAAATTAGCATATAGTTGTAACTCATATGATTAAATGAATTGTTACTTACACATATTTAAATTTTAATTCACGAAGTTTAAATTCATGCGGGTACTATTTTGTATCAATCGCAAATACTGAATAATCTCACATTTTATATTTACATTAAATAACACAAACTTCGATATATCATAACCTAAAAATTGTTGAAACAAAAGCAACTCAAAAAAAAACAAGCAACTTTTAGGTTAAGAACGTAACTCGACGGCTGTCTCGGAACTTTAACGCCTATGTTTTACAAATACGTGCGTGAAACATAGGCGTATGAAACACAATGGAATAGCCCGCTTGAGAATGCTATTTTACCTTGACAAAATCTCTTTTTCTTTTTAATGAATTACTTGTTGCTCATGTTAAACGCATTCTTTTTTATCCATTGACAATATCCCAATATTTTTAAACACATTCTTGTATATAATATATTTATTATATAATTTCGTATATTATATAATATATATAATACAACATAATAATATTTTTACCTTAGAAAACGGTGGAATTGGTGGAAACCGCGTAACTGTTGCAATGATTGCAGACATTGCAGTTCTTATAGACGGTAATACATTGGCATAAAACAACTCGCGCGTCGAAAGTTCTAGAATGTTCCAGCTTGAACAATTTTTTAAATTGAAAAGAGACGCATTTAAGAGTATAAAATTGTCTACTGTTTTAATTTAAACATTGTTTAAGCTGAAACATGCCGTACATCTTTTGATGTTAACGAGAGCGGATGATTTCGGATACGGTTCAGTGATCCCGAATTGCGGATTTTTGAAACGTAACGGTTTGGCGTTAAACGACTGAGCTGATTGGAACCGACTAGAGTGGGTGGAAGATGGGACGAGCTCGAATGTTGGAGTGGGGGTACCTCGAGCCTTTTCTCAGAAAACGGCAATAAATGAAGACATAGGCAAATAAACCATAATTCTTGGAAATAATTACTTTTAATTTTTAGCGGAGGATTAAGGTGAAATGTCAGCGCTATATTCGCGGAGTCATTGTCTTTTTATTTATATTTTAAATAATTTATATTTTATGATCTGCGGACCAGAGCGCTATCCTATGGATACGGGAGTATAATTATATTCACGAAAATATAGGTATTGTTGAATATTCTGAACGTATTTTGGAATGTGCGATTTTTTTGTCGTCTGCTGGAAAGGAACAGCACTTTCCAAAATACGTTTAGAATATTCAACAAAACAAAAATTTTGTGAATCAAATTATGCTCCTGTGTCCATAGAATAGCGCTCTGGTCCGTAGGTCATAAAATATAAATTATTTAAATTTTGATTACAAAAGTCACTAACTCCGTGACTACAAGCCTTACACTTGTCCTTAAACGACAAAAATTAAAAATCGGCCAAAATACGTTAAACCTATGGCATTGGGAGAATATTATTCGATATATAAAATCATTTATGATTTTCAAGTACGACGTAATTTTTAGAAATACGTATTTTAAGTCTTTGAATCTATAAAAAGTCTATTTCCAAAAATTACGTCGTACTTGAAAACCATAAATGATTTTATATACCGAATAATACTCTCCCAATGCCATAGAATTAACGTATTTTGGCCGAATTTTAATTTTTGTCGTTTAAACAATTATAAATAAAAAGACACTGACTCCGTGAATATAGCGCTGACATATCACCTTAAACAATTATAAATAAAAAGACACTGATTCTGTGAATATAACACTGACATTTCACCTTAACGCGATGCCGTAAGCGTTTATTACTAGATTAGGGCGTTCTTTGTTTTTATTAAAATATATAAGAATTAATTAATATACTTAGTTTTAGCACATTTTCTCAACTTGGGAGATTATTTAACGTTGAAGTAACTGAAAGTTTGTCATCAATTATAAGCGAATTTCTTGAACGCGATTTCGAGTTGATAAAAAAACGCGTTCAAGTAATTCGCTTAAAACTGAGTTAAAAATTCTGGTTTTGTAATTGAATTAAATTTTCCCATGCCTAAAGAATGTGCTAAAACTTTTGTTAAGCATTAAATCAACATTTTTAAAATAATATTTACAAAAACACTAACTCCGTGGCAGCAGGCTTACAGCATCACCTTAAGGCGATGTTTAAGATCTGCTTTCACGGAGTTAGTGCCTTTTATAATGAAAATATATTTATTTAATATTTTATGATATACGGACCAGAGCGCCATTCTGGGGACTCGGGAGTACATTTTGATTCGAAAAAATATATGCCCTGATGAATATTCTCAAAGAATAGTGATTTCTACTGTTTCCTTTCGAGCA
>JABFPN010004767.1:0-14419 GCA_022817305.1 Leptoteleia sp. ZL-2020 | reverse complement strand
TGCAGTTTACTGACTTCTCTACCTCAAGCGGCGCTCGCGTGAGAATAAATCCCGCTGAGGGGAAGGCCGGAAAGCCGCGTGGTGGGGGTTGCGGGATTTTATCTCACGCGGCCTAATGGCGTCACTGATCGATGGACGTTTTGCTTGCAAATAAAGGCGGGTTTACAAATGTCCGACCCCGAAAGCACCGTTTCCGCTATATATATATCCTATTTTTTTCAGTATATGCAAAATGGTCGCTAGTGAAGAGGAAACTTCACGCTAAGGTCTAGTATATCTTTAAAGATCTGCCTGTACATATTAGCCATATCTGGAAGTCTTTCCCGTAAGAATACCTCATAAATTCGTTGAAAGATTCCAGTAAATTATAAATGATAACTTGTTCCTATATTAATGTAAAAATATCTTAGCATATTTATTTTATATAATATATATAATAAATAATGTAAAAACATCATATAAAATAGTACCATTACTTTCTTTTGTAATCAAAACAATTTTTTACAAATACGCTTTGATTGTGACGTATACGCTTTTATTAAATTGATTGTCTATCTATTTGTTTAAAGTATATATTTCTTAGTGCAAAGATGAATTTATTCGTATTATAAGATTTTTACAAATTAAATATATAGCAAAAATAATATGTAGTAAAAGTTTGATAAATTAAAATCATTATAATAAAGCAATTTTTTTTAATTTTAGACATAAATTAAATAATATTTCTAAAGAAGGTGAACTGAAAGACTCTCCATTTAAACAATATACAAATCTCAAATTGTGCATGATGGAACATCGATACTTTTTGGAGTAATAATCCTATAACGATAAATATTATTTAACACTAAATAATATTTTACAAAATTTTTCAGAATATCCGTATAACGTTACTAATACGCTAATGATAGTATTTAATATTAAATAATATTCTAGAAATATACTATGAATGTGATATGTCCGCTTTGCATAATATCATTCTAAAAATTATATAGAAGACTTTATAGCTTAGTAGTACCCAGGCGGTAATCACCAGTATTGATAATTGGCCCGATGCTGGCACAGGACAGACAGCCGCATTACGCCAAAGCACATATGGAGCAGTACTGGTTCCGTAATGTATCTCTAGTCCCACCAATAGACAAACGGATCTAAGCCAGTAGTAACTTAACAGTCAAACCAGTACTCCGCCGACAATTGCCCGATACTTGTCTACAAACGAAACTTTATCTATTTCTCCAACACTAGTTCAGTACAGGCAGTGTAATAGTGCACAAATGGTGCCAGTACATTCAGAGAAAAATTGTAATCTTTAAATTACAACGGAAAATTACAATTTTTTCAAAATTTTTCTCTCAGTGTATACAAACGATGCAGAACCAGTACTAGTTTATGTATCCAATACATAGTCAAGGTTGGCCCCTTTCTTCATCAGGATGTCATCTGTTGAACCAGCACTATGCCAGCACATATAGTCAAAACAGTAAAATTATCCGTCATGTTTCTCTTAGTGTATATATTTTACCAGTACTGATTAAATACAGGCATGGTATTGGTATGCAAAGAGTACCAGCATTTATCTATTATACTTATGTTTTAAAGATTATAGTATTGTAACTAAGGAATGATGGCATAGCGACAGAAGATCAGGCTAACACGTTGGAGGCTTAAGTTCAAATTTAGGATGGTACAATTTTTCCTTCAATAAGTATCTTCAAAATCGACTTAACTTAACCAAAAGTTATTTAACTGTGTATTAATACAAATTTACAAATTGAAAATAAATTTAATTTTGTTATATTCAAATAAAACAATACCGAATCATTACTAAAACAGTACTGAGCCAGTACTGAATTAGTAGTAAGCCAGTCTGAAATTGTACTGTTTGACCACTGGACCCGTAGAACTGCCGGTGTTAACACTCCTGTACAGCGACATTACTGGTGTCGGTACTGAGTCAGTACAAACGCAAGTACCGGCAACCCTAGCGTTGGTACTGTATTAGTACTGGGCTGTATGAAAATTACCACGTGGATAAGCACACAAGATTTTGCATTTGAAGAATGTGGATGGAGTCAAACATAATTTTTTTATAGTTTATTAATTTTTATACATTTCGTTATATAAAATAATATACCAGAGACATTGAAGTAATATCACAGGAATATTATTTGAATGGGATATATAAAATTCATAGCACATTACTGCGATATGATTAATGTTTAATAATGTTAAGTAATATTTTAGGAAACACATTTTTACGAAAATACAATGTTTAATAATGTTAAGTAATATTTTAGGAAACACATTTTTACGCTTTTAGGAAACACATTTTTACGAAAATAAAAGAAAGAAATTATATTCATATAATTAAATACTCTAATTTGCAGGTTCATGACAATTGCAAATGAAATTTCGCGGCCAGCATTAATTGTTGGATTATCTCAAACTTTTGCAGCATTAACATTTATTGCCCTATATGTATGATAATTTTTTATTTTTTCCAAAGTATATTAAACCATGTTAAATTAAATAATTTCAGTATACGAGTATTCCTATAAAATTCAAATTTAAGATATGTGTGTTTTAAATATTTAATATATTTTACAAACATTTCATACATCTGTCTGCTATGTTAATATTGCACAAGCTTATATTTAAACTAAGAATAAAACGTATCATTTATACACTCTTAAAAATAATGATTTAATTCTAATAATATACTTTTAGATGAATTCCTTGTGGAAAAGAATGCTGAAAAATGCTGAGAAAAACTGGACAATGCTGGGAATTCTTAATTTTAGCAGTTTTTTAGTGTTTTTCAGCGTTCTTCAAAAATTGTCGGCATTTTTTAATATTCTTTTCTACAACGGATGCTAATTTCGTAATCGGTTAAAAATGCATTTACTTGTTTATACAATTTTGCTATTTCAGTTTAAATTAAATCTACATAATCCAATGAAACTAATGACGATAGTGCCAGTTGTAACCATAGTAGTGGGCGTAGTCGGTATCTTATGTGCAATTGGAGACAACCTTGTCGAAGTGCACGAAACTATTAAATTTGCAATGTAAGACATTTTTACGAAAAATGAATTTTAATTTTATAAAGAATAAAATATATAAAATATAATTCCACCTAATATCATAATGAAAAGAATTGTATTAATTTACATAGATAGGAATAATTCATGATAAATTGCAACGTACCCTAATAAAAGTTGTGGCTGACAAAATAAACTTGAAGTAAATAAACTTTATCAGGGGAAAGCCCGGGCCACTCCTAAAGCAGGAAATTTAAATCGCTACAAGAAAACGCGTCAAATTGTTAATTGTATATTAGTTAGAAATATCTTGCTAAGTGAAGTGAATCGTGGTAACCTTAGTAGAACTGAAACTAGGCTGAAATACGGTCCCGACCGGGCATCAATACTTCGTGATCGGGGCCCGACCGGGCACTCAAATCGGGCTCCATATATGGGTGTAACGTCGGGCATACATATGGCCCTAGCCGGGTACCATAAATGAGACCCATGACTGAACCTAACCGGGGCCACCCAATATTTCCCGGTAATGTTAAAAATTCGTATATTACAAAAATTAAATTACTTTATTATATCAATATTCATAAGGATTTTAGACCTCTAATATATATTTCAAATATAGTAATTCTAACCTGAAAATAAGACATCTTTTGTTTACCACCCGGTCGCTTTGCGTACACGAAATTACAATTAAAACAAACTTTATTCTAGTAAAATGGAAAATTTTATGTATTAGGACCTTGAATAAATTCTCGCTGTTTCTTCAAAGATGGCAATATTCCGTACATGGAATTTTGAATGGTAACGCGCATGCAAGGAAGTGCTGTATTTAATCTTAAATTTCAATGTATGATAATTCACTTTAGTGCAAACAAAGTAATTTTTTATTAGTTTTTAAAATGTCTACTTTTGTACCGAATAAAGTGTATTTGCGGGAAATTTTATTTCACTACTTGATTCAAAAGAAATCTGCAGCTGAAGTACATAGAATTCTTGTTGAGAGTTATGGTAACAATGCCCTGACGGATACGACATGCAGAAACTGGTTTCGACGCTTCAAAAATAATGATGTTCAACTTGAGAAGAAATGACATATGATTTATAACTAAATAAATATATGTGGTTATTTCTATTTAAAGTAAATATAAAATTTATCTATGTCAACAATATTTATATAGCAATGACAAATAAATTATATTTGTATAACATTTGGAATGATACATAAATATAAAGGTGAATGAAAAAAAAAAATTAAATGAAAACAAAATATATTTGCATATATCTAAATGAAAATTTATTTTTAGCTAAATCACCAAAATTTTTATTACTCGCAGATAAATGGTTCGTCAAAGTGAACAAAACACTAACGCCGCTACGTATGTGTAGGTGTTAGTGAGTGTTAGTGGTTTGTTTATGTTGTCACTTTTAACCTAATAAATGTTGTCGATTTTAAACAAATAAAATACAATAGTCGTTGTTAATAAAAAAAGTAAGCTTATTAAAAATAGCAATTCTTTATGTTTATAACTTGGCCACCTCATTTCGACATAGTTGAGCCCCAGCCTAGATGTATTGGGACAACCCGATTTCGGATTAACCGAGCCCTGGCTCGGTTACCATGGAAAATTCACGTTTGTTTGTACTGGGGCAACCCGATTTCAACCTGACCGGGCTTCAACCGGATTACCATTGGTGTTTATTTGTAAGGTCTACCATATAAGTACCCGACGTTACACCCCGATCGTTTCCCGGTCTTATTATTTGGTCGGGTTCCGATATGGTCCTAACCGGGTAACCATGCTGACGCCACAGACGGGCCCAATTTGAAAACGGGCACGCTCGGTTTCAGTTCTAATATGGAAGAATGGGAGTCAGTACAGCTTCGTTCATCGTTGAAAGCGGTGCAAATTTTGATGTTAGTAAGAATTTTCTTCCGAGCAAATTTTTGGTGTCTACATTCAGAGAAAAATATAGTGCTGCCAACTAGAGATACTTTATTTTGTTTTTTCGAAATCTATAGTATATCTCAGCTGATATATCCAAAAGGAAAAGTTATATCAATTTCTGAACAACAGTTGGTTGAACTAAAAAAATGTTAGTTGCAGCCAGAGGAAAACATAGTCCAACCAACTAAAAATTATTTAGCTGAGTTCATTAACATTATTTCAATTATATTTACAATTTATTTTCATATCACAGCTGAGGTAAATACTGTTTGAATCATTGTATTTTATTAAACTAAATTTTAATTTATGTCTAACTATATACAGTGGCGCTCACGTACTTAAGGACATAGAAAATAACTACACTCAGAAAAAAGTTGGGATAAAAATTATTATACTAAATGTAAAAATGGGGACAAATTTCAATTCTTGTGATATTTAAAATACATTTTAAAATAGATTATCAGTATTGTACAAGTTGTTATGGTACAGTATAATAAAAATGTTCATTTTTCTTATAACCTCTTTTAAACTGTGTATTAACTAAGACAAGAAGATGACATTTGTCCCTCTTTTTACATTTAGTATAATAATTTTTATCCCAATTTTTTTCTCAGTGTAGCTAAATTTGATTACATACAATGAAATACTAATATACTACATTTCTAATTAAATTATAATACATTTCTAACATTTTTGTATATATTTTGTTACTATATTATAATAAATTACATAAACTTATATTAAATAATTTAATTCAAAATAAATGTATGTGTTTCATATACTTAAGGGCAGCAAAAACATAATTTATTATTTGGTAATAAAACGATTAATTTCTTAAAAAACATTAATAAATATTAATCAATATATTTTCGACAACTAGTATTTAGTTGGGAAGCCTTTTGCTGATTTTACAGAATCTATAATCGACGTGGCATTGAATCCACAAGCCTTTGACAGCGCTCAGGAGGTATTGATGCCCAACCATCTTGAATACATTGCCATAATTCTATTAAATTTTTTGGATTCTGCTATTTAACTTGCTTATCGGCAGCAATTCAAAGCATTACTATAGGATTCAAGTCTGGAGATAGTGATGGCCAGTCTAACATCTGAATTTTTTTCTTTTTCAAGAATTCTTTGGCTTTTTTACTAGTATGCTTTGGATCGTTGTCAGCTTGCAGAATCAGTTTTCTCGATCGCAAATGTTTCGAGTATGGTACAAATACGGTGTCTAATATATTTACATTTACATATTTATCCATTATTCCATTAATTTTATAAATTGGACCAGTTCCAGATCGAGTCATTGCACCCCATATCATAATTGATCCTCCGCCGCCTTTAACTGCTTTTGTCTTGAAAAAACTGTGTGTATATGAGTATATATAGATTACGAAAAACCATATATGTCCATATACGAATCTTTTATTTCCTTATGTGAAATTGTTAATACATACATGGACCATATATGTTGGATTTTTACTATAGATTTGATAAGAAAAAATATCTTACAATAATCGTACATATTCTAAGTATATTTCTCTCAGTGCAAATAAGGAGGATCAATCAAATTTAGTTAGTCTTTTTCTATGTCCTTAAGTACGTGAACGCCACTGTAAATAATTACCTTGTGAATATTGCTGTTCTTAAGGTTTAGTTGTCATAATTTAACCAAAAACATTCAATTCTTTCAAATGACAATGAGATGGCACTACTGGCGCGTATCGAGGTTATATTTAGTTAGTACCATCGTTTGAACGAACGCGCACCAAGTTTCAGCCATATGGTCTATTTTTTTGTGTTTGGCATTCGTTTGAATCACGGAAGTCGAGTGATTTTCAAAAAATGGATGAAAAATAATGTCGTGTGATGATTAAACATTACTTTATGAAAGGCAAAACGCCTCGGGAGACTAAAGAGTAGTTTGATAGACATTATGGTGACTGCACCTTCGATTAGAACAGTTTATAAGTAGTTTCAAAATTTTCGGAGTGGGCATATGTTGGCACCTTCGTTTATATTTTAACAACTAGATGTCACTGAATTTATTTATCTGAACCATTTATAAAAAAAATTATCCTTGATTCATTTTGGTTTCGTATCTTTCCTCTGCTTTCTTCTATAACTATGTATACAAAAATGTTTTTTAATAATTTTTTTTATTGATTTAATTCAATTTATGTTATTCAAAAGCAATATGAAAATTTATATAATTATTATTAATTTATTTACATGAACATATTTGCTTAATAATTTTCAGTTATATTAATTGTAAATATTTAAGTTTTTTAATTTTTTACATTATTTTAATCATAAAAATAAATAAATACACTAAGCAAAAAAAAGGCCACCCTGCGCCGATGAAATATTAACAATTTTCAAACTGCAATAACTTCGTTAATTTTCATCGGATTTACTTTTTTTCTTCATTTTGAAGGTTGGAGCTTTCTCTTTAAGGTGCATATAATAAATTTTAAATCCCCCTCTCTGCCCCTCTCCAAGCCACTGAAAATGAAAAACATGTTTTTTACAGAAAATTTTCGAAGTTTGGAGGTGTGCAGGGATGTAATCTGACATGTAATCGTAATTTCAATTCGAGCATCATGAAGAGGAAAATTTTCTCAACAAAATGAAAAAAAATGTCATCCCGTTACGTTAATTTTTAAGGAAGATAATTAAGCCTGTTTTGGGTATTGTACTGCCAACATTAGCGTCAACCAATGTGCACCACTTAGAGGTTGTTGGTCGGATTTTGCACGTAATTTGGCCCTAAAATGGGCCGATTTTGGCCAAAATTTTGGCCGATTATGGCCAAATGATGTGCAAATTCCGACCAACAACCTCCTCGTAATGCACATTGGTTAACGCTAATGTTGGCGGTACAATACCCAAAACCGACACCATTTGCAGACCCATTTTAAATTTAACGTATCTTCCTTAAAAATTAAAATAACGGGATGACATTTTTTTTCATTTTGTTGAGAAAACTTTCCTCTTCATGATGCTCGAATTGAAATTACGATTACATGTCAGATTACGTCCCTGCACACCTCCAAACTTTGAAAATTTTCTGTAAAAAACATGTTTTTCATTTTCAGTGGCATGGAGTGGGGCAAAGAGGGGGATTTAAAATTTGTGATATGCACCTTAAAGAGAACGCTCCAACCTTCAAAATGAAGAAAAAAAAAGTAAATCCGATGAAAATTAACGAAGTTATTGCAGTTTGAAAATTGTTAATATTTCATCGGCGCAGGGTGGCCTTTTTTTGCTTAGTGTATAAGTGTTACAGACATTTTTAAAATTCATTAAAATAATATTTCAACTTTAAAATTTTGACTTCTTTTTCCTGTGTCTCATTTTTTTCTATCTTTTCATTTATATCGCAGAAAAAACATATTAACACTGGAAAAATATTTGCTTAACCCTCTAAAAAATTAATTATTTTATAATGTTTATATTTATTTGTAATTAAAAATGTAATTTCTTACATTTCTAAAATAAAGTTTTTACAATAATTCTTCTTTGGTTTAATTGGAAATATTTGAATAACTTTCATCCATTCAATCACAAAAAAAATTAAATATATTTTTTGTATATAAATGATGATAGAAAGCGGCGGAATAATGTGAAACCCAGATTGGTGTATCCGATAAAAACGTAGTAATTATCTGTTTCACTACCCTCCCCCCCCAACCTATACTTTTTTTTAATCGTTGTATTTTTTTGCGCTGATTACGAATCGGCAAAAATTGAAGCGCGGAACCGGGCCGTTCAAAAGTTATTGACCAAAAATAGATCAAAATGGTACTTTTTCACAAATATTTTTCCCTATGTTAAATATATCGAAATTATGCTCAGGCTATCGTATTCATCAGAAAGAAATACACCGAAAACATGTTTAATAATATTTGGAAGGGTTGTTTAATTTCGTTTGTAATATAGGATTCAGAATGTTTCTTAACTTTTATATTTCTAAGGGATTGAAAGATTGATTGCTGTCTGTGAAAATACTAAATCTGTTGTTATGAGGACATAACAATGAGGACATTGAATTGATATTTTAAAAATACCTGCAGAAATCCCCTATCAGGGAAATCAACTCGTTGTGTAGGCTGCACTGAGAAAAAAATAGAATAAAGTACGATTTGTGTTAATAAACCGAATCCATAACGCATCCGCTTGTGTTTTGTGAAACATTTTACGAATAGTGATAGTAAAAAAGTACTATCACTGTACGTAAAATGCCTCACAATGTTTCCTCACAAGGACAAAGCACGAGCGGGTGCCTTAAGCATTCAGTTTACTAACACAAATCGTACTTTATTCTATCATATTTTTCTTAGCGTAAATTCCATCTTGCTGCAACCATACATTAGCCAGTTCCATTGTTGCTAGAGCCGGCAAAGTACATTTGGATCAGTGCCAAACAATTATTTGAATTCGCAATAACAGCACAACAGTTTTCTTGGAAAAAGTAAAGACCAATGACCCGCCCTTTAAAATTGTACAGCATTCTGTGACATAACGTGATTGAAAGGACCTCTGATGAAGTTCTCCGAAATTTATTTCAGTCCAGCACAGAATATTTTGTTTTTAACACAATACTAAGGTGGAAATGAGCCTTGGTCAACCTTAAGTCATCAAAGTAATGTTGCGGAACGTAAACCTCTCACTCTATCCCTAAAATTCAGACGTCTTGAACACACAGTGACCCCTCATAACTTCACCGTTTTCAAAAAAAAAAGTTCCAGCGCTCTATCCTGTATTATCATCATCACCATTACTTTTACTATGAAACCAGTCAAAAAAGTTAATCCAAAGTTAGTTTAATTTTTCATTTTCATCACACAACAATTTCACGAAACACTAAAAAATATAATTTCAATTCAGTTTTTGGTTTTCTTCGATATCTTTCAAAAATTAATATTTAATTTTCTTTAAAATCCGAACTAAAATTTTTATTATTTTTTTAGTTACAATTCAAATTGGTTGAAATTATCTTCTAAAGTTATAAAACCACTCAAAATATTTCACTTCATGTGCAACAAACAAATAGATATTTCCCTTTATAGAATTATTACACTTTCTAAAAATTTATATTTAAAGGTATACTTCTTTTCACAATATTTTTGAAATATTTACAATGATAAGCATTTGTAATTCAATATATACTAATTAATTAAACACTTTTTTTTAGATTGCTCGAACAGCGTTCACATATTTCACCATTATTTGGACGTTTAGAAACAGATATTGAATAAGGGTTATTAGCTAAAAACAAAATATATGATAATAAAATGATCTGGTTGAATAAGATTTGTTTTTGTATTTTATGATGCATTTTCGACAGTAATTGTCTGTACATTTGGATGATTGAAAATACACCGATATGTTATTTGTATCATTTTATACATAATATACATGTCTCCAAAATAATTTGACTTTTGTATATATTGATTTTTTTCATGACTTTCAAAACAAACTTATTTATATGAGTTACAAACACTTATCAATGTAATATTTGCTGTTTTGATCGATCAATTTTTGCCAATTTTCTGGTAAAACATCTGTTCCTGCAGAAATTCTGATATTTCTGGATGAAAAACTGAACCAAATGATTTGTACAAGCCTGTTTTGAAGTCAACTTTAAAACATTAAAAGAGTTCTGCAGACACTGAATCAAATGGTAATTGGATGGGGTAATTCTATAATATGGATACATCAAAATTTCCCAGATAAGTATCCTCAATTTGACTCACATATATGTCAGCATATTTCTTTGCGTTTGACGCAATGCAGTAAGCGTTCCCAATAGGAAATTGCCAGTAATGGAAAAATAGCCCAATTTTAGACCTATACTGGCAGCTAGACCATGGTAAACAATTCTTGGCCAATGCCGATTCAGTTATGGTTTTCTACAGTTCCTATAGTCAATCAGAGTAAAACCAATCTTGGCAAAATTTAGGAAACAATTCTGGGCCAGCAAAGTCCCAGCTCATGATTTTTTTACGAAAATTACTTACTTTTAGAAAATATAAACCAATACTGGAATATTATTTTCCTTCAATTTTAATTGGTAGTGCAAAGAGTTAAAGCCAAATATGGGTCAGAACTATAGATAACCTATAAATAAAAGATAACTCCCAGCGTTATCATTCCAGTACAGATTCTCTACTGGCACTGTACTGGGATGCGAATATAGTCAGTGCTGGCCACTCTAGCACCAGTATTGTACCTTTGCTGGGCCGTTAGAACATTTCCTATTGGGTTAATTACTAGATTAGGAAAATCTTCGTTTTTATTAAAAAAAATATATAAATAATTAAAGTAATTGTTTTAGACCATTTTCTCAATTTGGGAGATTATTTTACATTTAAAAACTGAATGTTTGTGATTAGTTTTAAGTGAAATTACGGAACGTGTTTTTAAGGTGTTAAAAAAAGTGTTCCGTCAATTCGCTTAGATCTGATTTAAAATATCCGGTTTTGTAATTGAATTATATTCTGTACTATCTCAGAAATGGTTTGAATCTATTGTCAAGCATTTCATCAATATTTTCAGAACATTAATTACAAAAACTCTAATTCCGTGGCAGTAGACTTACAGCATCACCTTAAAGTGATAATTATTTTTTGTGGACGGGCATATGATTATGCTTAAATACTATGTTTACATTTATTTCGTTAGATTATCACGTGATGGATCTGTTAATATTGTTTGAAAAAATTTGACCGAAAATATAATGGAATTTCTGGGAATGTTCTATTGTAAAATCTATTACAAAATGTGATTTTTAAATCATTCCTTTATAATTATACAGAAATGTATTTTTTATTGTATTGGAAATTTTACTTTCCTTTTTTAAATTTTAAATTTCCTTTTTTTATTTCAACATTTAGTAATTTTAAATATTTTCAAGTTGAAATTATTTATATAAGTCTCTAGAAAAACTATTAAAATTCTATAAAATGTCACATTAATCTAGGACCAACAAGTGCAGTTAAAATAAGCCCTGGTTAATATTATCGTTGTTGATTAATTATTTATCGTACCTTTTGTAGAATTCTAAAATAAATATATGTATAAATGGAACTTTATGAATTTAAACATTTTGACCGATTGATTTATAATTTTAAAAGGAAGGTAGGATTCATAGGCCTGTAATATATGTAATTACCATAGTTTATTATGGAACATATTTAAAAGTACATCAACAATACGATACTATATAATATTTCATTAAATTAAACATTTATCTTTGGGATTCATCTTCGATCCAACTGGACAATTGAAGTCTTTTGAAAATTCATCTAAATTAGCAAATGATCTCAGTATTCTCAATTCGTACAGGCTATGAGAATCGCTTTGAATTCTCCTCAGCAAAAATTTGTAATTAAACTTGGCGCACCAAATGTTAGCAGACTTTATCCAAAACAATTGCCTTTGATTATATTTTAATTCAGGTAATAATGGCTCTTTATTAATACCCATATCAGAATTAATATAAGCAGTATAAGCTGCTTTAAAGCCAATCCAATCTGCTATATCTTCATCCAGGGTTGATCTTGTATTCAGCTAAAAAAGAAAGGTTGAAGTAAATTAGGGAATATTATTTATTTCGTGGTGATCTGCACTGAAAAAATATTTCTTATAGGAAAATGATTTTTACTAACTGTCATGTTTCCAACAGTAAAATTCTCATATTGCGCAGTAAAGCAATTAATTTTTTCGATATATTTGGCTTCAGTTCCATTGTTCCAGGATTTATTCAGTATTCCGTTTTTATCATACCTCACATTCTCAGGGTCGATTGAATGTGATAATTCATGACCAGCAACAAATCCCAAGCCTGCATAATTCAAATAGCTAGGCAGATTTTCATTAAAAAGCATATCGTTCAAAACACCTCCCGGAATATCTGACGACATATGAAAATGATACATATATGTATGTGTTTCATTGCAATTAATGTTTAGATTATTAAAACTTACCTCAAAAGAGAATGAGAAAAAAACTCCTGAATTAATCATATATTGGTCGAAATGCATGTGACTGAAGTTCCTAACGTTATTCTAAGTAATTTCACGAAATTTTGAAAATTAAGAATAACGACTAGAAACACTTCATAAATCTTTATAAACAAATATAAATGACTATTTTGCGTTAGTTCGTCTAAATAACAGTCAATTTTGGTATGTCAACGGGAAAAAGGAAAAAGTTATGTAATGTGGCACGAGTAAAATAATCGAAAAAATAAGTAATTTGCCCCTGGTATTTGATACCTTTGACTATACCTAATGGTTCTATAGCATTTCGTATAACTGACAGGCAATTTTGGTTTGTAAACGGATAAAAGTAAAAAAGTTAGATATTGTAGTATGAGAACAGTCAACGGGCATGGCGTTTAAGGGCACAAAACCATCCTTTGCCCCTCGTTATTGGTACTTTTGACTATACCTACTGGTTCTGTATTATTTTGTCTAATTTACAGCCAATTTTGGTTTGCCAACGGATAAGAGTAAAAAAGTTAGGTATTGTAGTATGAGAACAGTCACCGGACATGGCGTTTAAGGGCACAAAACAATCCTTTGCCCGTCGTTATTGGTACTTATGACTATAACTACTTTTTCTCTAATATTTTGTCTAATTTACAGCCAATTTTGGTTTGTCAACGGATAAAAGTAAAAAAGTTAGATAATGTAGAATGAGAACAGTCACCAGGCATGGCGTTTAAGGGCACATAAATATCCTTTGCCCCTCGTTAAAGGTACTTTTGACTGTACCTATTTGTTTTATATGATTACATCAAATTTACAGCCAATTTATGTGTATCAACGGATAAGATTAAAAAGATTATATTTTGTAGATTTTCGAATAGTATATATACATATACTAGCTGGCCCGGCAAACGTTGTTTTGCCATTTTTTTTATTTAGGTCTATGAAAAATACATAGTAACCGATTCTCAGACCTACTGAATATGCATATATATATGTAGGCATATATGTACACTGCATGTCATATATGTCACATATATGCGAACATATATGCCACATATATGCGAACATATTTGTCACATATATGTTACCTTATTATGCATCTATAAAAATAAAGACAATAAATATATGTTAAAGAATATTCCTTATTTTTTATTTAAAAATATTTATTTTTTTTAATGTTAACAATTATTTATTAATTTTTTTTGTACTCATATCGACGCACTTGCTCGACATTGCCGCTTTAATTAAGGTAACAGATAATTGTGAATGTCAAATAATAGACAAATAGGTAATTATTCGGAATGTCCCCCCCCCCTAAGGTAGGTAGAAAACACATGAAATCGATGTATTTTTTCGCGCTGATTACGAATCTCAAAAAAATGTTGGCGCTCCCCAGGTGGAAACCACCAGTATTGATAACTGGCTGATAACT
>JABFPN010004766.1:0-14419 GCA_022817305.1 Leptoteleia sp. ZL-2020 | reverse complement strand
CAATAAATTCTGGGGTATTGAACCTATATGTACTCTGTAGGTGTAACTGTAATAATTTATGGAAAAACTAAGTATATGTAATGCATACAGTTCTATAAACATAGAATACTATACAATGTGTATAGAAAACATTCCCAAATATTATAAGTGATACGCATACAAAGAACGTATAGGTTCAGTATTCCAGGATTTATTGCTAAATATGCTATTTATTTTTCTCGGTGTATTTAAAATTATATGAATGTAATGTAAGGGCATGGGTATTTAGTATGTTCTACCTTGGAAGGATATTGTCTGCAGTACACCATACCATTGCAGTAATATTTTATGTATGATATAATACAATTTTATATTCAGTATGGTAATAATTATCATAAATCATGGCAACTATACAAGATCGTATAAAAAATTGTAGTATACCATATAAAAAATACTATTGTTAGTACAATAATTGTATAAACATCATAGACGATATCCCTTATTCGTCAAAAGTATAGTAATTTTTGTTCTAACTTCTTGGTATATTCAGGGAAAAACTGGAAAGATTATGGTTATATTATTATCATAGGCAGTTATGGTTATGTTATTGTCGTATCACGATTAAAATGAAGAAAAGACTGTAAATAAAACTTATACACGGAGTGAAAAGAATGATAAAATTTACTGACATTCTCAGTAAACTGGTTATGTATTGGCAAAACTTGAAAAATTACTATCTTAAGTTAGTAAAATGTATCATTTGTTGAAAATGATTCTTAGAAAGCCGACACTTTTTACTAACTTAGGATAGTAATTGTTTAATTCTTGCAAGTATATGACCAGTTTACCAACAATGTCAGGAATTTTTATTAATCTTTTCTCTCCGTGCATTAAACTTCCAATACACGTGCACGCGCGATTCACCACGTCTCTAAACCGTTTCAAAGATCATTTCATAAGAAATTTTGATCACCAAATTAGATCAACCATTTCAGATTTCGGAATTCATGTTCGCCGACCCGAGAAACGCTCATGTATCAAGTTTCATTAAAATCCGGCTCACTAGAGGAAAATAAAACGATACGCGCTTTATTCTAGTGCACTGACGTCAACGTCAAGAAGTTAATTGCATCTTCGCGAGAATAAAATTTATTTTTAAACGATATCATACAAGAGCAATACGTAATTTTTCATCCTCGATCCATTTCCTTTTCACCTATGCAAAATCTGTCCTTTTTTTTATCGTTGAATATTAATTCGAGGCAAACAGAGGGCAAGAGTTTTGCGAACTAAAATACTTGTGTTAAGAAAATAAATATAATAACAAAATTACGTTACAGTTATGTAATTATACTTTTTTTCCATTTCCATTCGAAATTACATGAAGTGTACAATAAAAGGAATGTAAATGTAAAGCCATGTTTGCAATATAGGCAAATTCTTCCAGCACTGTAGAAATTGTAATGAAAAATTAAATAATAGATACATTTTTTAATATTAATTATCGATTTATTGATACATTAACTGATTAATTTGCAGTCGCAATGGAGAATTACAGATACTTTTAATTTACGATAATAAAATTCAATAAAATCTCGTACTTGTTCGAGTGTGCAATAAAATTAATGGAACGTGTAGTACTTGTTATTACTTTTTTTCGCATACGTGTTTCTATAATTCTGATGTCTTTGAAATGTAATTTTTATTGCTTTCCAATTAAAATAAAATCATGGAAACAATTAGGAGACAGATTAAAGAAAGCATTAAGCGTAAAAGCTTATTTATTATGAGCATTTCTCCTAACGTTCAGCAGCATTAAAAATATTTCAAATATTTTTTTTTTCTATTCATATCAGTTTATTTCAAATATTTCAAAATTAATTATGTTTTTATTGTTGTGAAATTCCGTGCTATTAAAATCCGTTAAAAATTATGAACTTATATAATGGAAAAATCTTGTACCCACTAAAACTGCAACTTTTACAATTAACTTTCATGATAATAGCGAAACTTTAGAAATTAAATTATATTTTGCAATTTATTCAATTATCCAATGTTCTAATAGAAATTTTATTTCACAAATTCTAAATAAGAATTATTTTATTGATAAAAATTCACGTTAAATTCCAAAATATCCTATTTTTTTAAAAGAAATTTTGTTTTACAAATTCTAAATAAAAAATTTTTATTGATAAAAGGTCACGTTGAATTCCAAAATTATTCATAAAAATGCAGTATAAACTTTTTTTACAAAAATATAATCAACTAATAACTCTCATGTTGTGAGGAAAAAACGGTTTCAATTATTTTATAAGATACGTTAAAAATATCTCGTGTTTTTTAATTTTACATTTTTTAGAGAGAAAATGTTTTACATGTCATATAAATTGGTAGAAAAATTGCATCACATCATACGAGGATCTGCAGTTCTTACATTTCTGAAGCAGTTATATTCAAATAGCAAAAATTATAATAGAACTTCTTGAAATCACTACCTTCAGTTAAAGTTTAATATTTTCTTTTTCAGTAATATAATACTCTACAAAATAATATAGCGTGACCATTTAAAATCAGCTTTCTCATTAGTTTAAGTGACAGGACAGTACTGAAGTATGGCAGTACTAATTAGCACTGATTCATTACAAATTTGAACTTAATATACGAAGCACATTTATTAAACATACTACATATATTTAATATTTTATACTTGACAAATTAATCTTATTTTCAAAGTATTTTTTTCGAAATGAAACTAAATCTACATGCACCACTCAATTAATATGTTTCAGATTATATTTTTCAGTAAATTCTTTGTATCCTATTACGTGCTGTGATTTATCCACACGATCAGGTTCGATATCGTAAAAATATACAAATGTTAAGAATTCCGGTTTCAGGTGCTAATTTTTTTTAAAACCGGAATTAGGTGCTAATTCTGTCGCGTTAAGCTGCCAAGCTTCAATGCTCCACGAAATTGGTAAGTCATCCTAAACTCTACGCACAAAATATATAGAAAGAATTTAATAAAGGATTGCATTTTCGAAATCCAGGAAACGATTTCTGTATTCAATTCGGAGGAAATTTCGATACGTTTGAACAATCTCGTTTACTTGCTTAATGTAATTGAACCGGACTCGACACGTTCTGAAGTGTATGAGAAAGTAAAGTTTTTGTTAAAGTCATAATGATGTCAAAAAATACCATATTATATTTTAGATATTTAGAATAATATAACTAATATTCCCATACTGAATTTTATTAATTAATTCGAACTAGTAAATTAATAAAATATATATTAATTAACTAATATAAATAAAAGTGAACTAACACAATTAAAATAACAGGTAAAATTATACTTAATGTTTACACAAATTCGCAATGGTAAAATTTAAGAATAATTTTGTTATTGGACTGAGGTTAAATTTCAAATTTTGAATTCGTATTAATTTAAAATGAAAATCGATTCTTATTATAAATAATATTATGCTGCATTTAATACAAACAAACTAAAAATAACAGTACATGCATATCCAGAGAGAAATATCATGTAAAATTAGAATGATTTCATGATTTTATACTTCACGTAGGTACGTAGGTACAGTCGTAAAATTGCCGTTTATATTAACAAACAAATATTGTATTTTATAAATAATATACTAATAATAATTAAATAAGTATCCATAAAGATACTTCAAATAAAGAATCCTTTCAAATTTTTCCCAACTTTATTAATAGAATGAAAAATTAATAAATTAATTATTAAATTAATAAATAATTTATAGATGAATTATTCAATCTCCTGTTTTAAACGTATATTTTTCCTTCATTAAAAAAGCCAAAGAAAAAATATTGGCAAAATTATAGGATGTGGAACAGCTGAGTATTTAATAATATCTACTTTATAATATAATAAAACTTAAAAGTGATATAAGAGAAAAGCAATATTGAAGCAAAAAGCAATCTTTGAACATCTCTTATATGCATATTACCAATTTTTCAGAAGTATCCCACATTCCCAATATGAATAGTAATTTGTTGACCATCTTCTTTAAAAGTGCAGTATTTTATCAAACGATCTTAATAATTCCTAATTTGATATCGACATTTCTTTCACAATGGCTTTACATTTTTTTAATTATTAATTTTTTTCGTTGTTATATTTCATTTACAATAATAGCTTGAGAAAATTCGTTACCAATTGCAACGGTTTAATTCGAATTTTAGATTGAAAAAGGGGAAAAGATCCTATTTAAGATCTATTCAAGCAGAACAAATCCTGATCAGGTTACTCTATTTTAAAAGTTACTCAATTTGAGCTGTGCCATTTCACGAACTATTGGATGACTATCAATACCTGATTTTAACGATCTGAAGATCTTATCAAAATTTTGCTTCGTTTATATTTATAATCATTTATCAAAAAATTCATTTAGATGAAATAATTCATTAATTAACCATTCATTTAAATCACGAATAATTATTATTAAAAATATACTATTATATATAAAAGTTTAATCGTTAATGTAACGGCTAAAAAGCGTACTGAACAATTTGATCTTTATAGAAAAAAAAAACTAACTAATTATTTAAATTTCATTATGAAATGAAACATTCAGCAACGTTCTTCATCCAGCAACACTTCAAACAGTCTGCTTTTTATGTAAATGTGCAATTGAATATGACGTCATAACGAGGAACAAAAATGGTCACTTTGCAAGACTTTAGATACTGAAAAAGATACGAAACTCTACAGCCTCGTTTGTTCAGAGTATATAAAATGGAATGGCACATTCTGCATATCCAATTAATGCCGACCAACTCTGGAGAGCATGGTATCTAACAAACCTGAGTAAATTTCATTTCTCACAAAGTCATTCTTTGTTGATTTACTATGTATAAAACATAACACAACGTCAAAAGCTGAAAGTGATATGAATTTCGACTTTGAAGTGCTAATATGACTCAACGATTCCTTTTAAACTTTCTCATTTCAACACTTCTTCAATAGCCTTACTATAAATGAAATAATTGTAACCATAATAATGTCAAACATTTTTCCCCTTATACCGTCAACATTTCTTACGTTTCGTTTTGTATATAAATTAAAACAATTTTAATATAATGGAAGAATACAAATAAAATTCAAACTGTGACTCCTACAACAATTCTAGTGACAGTAGTTGAAAAATCTAGTCATGGTAACAACAATTTTGATAGTTGAACGAAATTTAGTTATTCCTGCAAGAAAATCTCAGTTGCCACGACAAGAATATATAGTCTGACAGAAATTTAACTACGGACTGTAGTTGCATTATCAGTAAAATTTCTCTCGGTGTACATCTAATTTCAATAAAATTCATTTGAAATTTATAGCTTGTAATAATTCATTTTGTCGAGAACAGTTTAGTACAAAATGGCATAATTTGCGATTCACTGTATTCTACAATATATAATTCTATAATATAACGAATATATTCTGGATAATTAACGCCTCACCCCGTTCGTAATGCAATAATAAATGAGAAAGACTGCTGAAGTAGCAATTTTTTTAAAAAAAAAAGAAAAGATGATTAATTGTAAAAGTTAAAGGAATTTTATTAACACCTGTGAATACTCAGTGTTTTTAGTATCTCAACATAAGTAAATGTAGAATGCATTTTTATTCAGAATTTAAACGTCCATTAATTCGAACCATTTATTCCTTGGAATGAAACGTTTACTTTGGTGAAATGCGATGAGAATGATTAAAAATACGAAATTATACGAATATTTATTTTAAATAAAAATCTAAATGTTTTATTTTAAAGTTAATTTAAATAAATTTGTAAAATAATTTCAAAAAAGTCTTGTGAAACTTATAATGCATTTTTTTTCCTTCACAATATGGTAATAACATTTATAAAATATTACCAGTTTACTTTATAATAATAATGTTCTTCCAGTCTCGTTTAATTTCCAGTTTTTTATATGAACTAAAAATGCATTTAATTAAAATTTATTTTCTTTCTGCGCAAAAATTTTATATATTCATGAAATAACAAAACATTGCTTTAAAATATATTGAAATTTATTAAAATATGTATAAAATGTACACTAAGAGAAAAATTTAGAAAATAATTTCAAAAACATTACAAACAAATCTACAAAAATATAATAAAAAATTGTAAAATGTAATCATAAAAGACGTAAATATTATGATTTTTTGCTTAATCATTACAAATATACATTGTACAATTTTTTATTGTACACTAAGAAAAATATACTCAGAATATATACGATTATTGTAACAACATATTTTATCTTAACAGATGTTTGTAATCTTTCTCTTAGAATCAAATTTAAAAATATATTCAAATTATTTATACATACAAAGTATATTATTTTTACAGTAAATATTAACATATTTTTATGCTTGATCGATTTTTCTAGTTGAAATTGAAAGAAACGAAATTAAGTAGTAAGTATCAATATATGGTCGTACATCGAAAGGCATCCCATATTACCGCGAGAAGAAAGTAAAATAATGCTTATTTAAATTCTTTTTGATGAACCGCGTACTAACATTACATACTCCTATTTGAGAATGTTTAAATGTCAGTTTTTGAATATTACATTTACTTTTGCGAAAACATTTTCCTCATAAAGTGAAAATATTGAATGTTTAACTGAAACGCACTCAAAATATTGTTTTTAAACAATACTATATCTCATTTAAAAGCAAAAATTATACTTTCGATTTTCCCTTTGTCTTTTATTCCTTTCGAATTTGAAACATTCTATTAAAAAATAAAATTAAACCAAATTGTATACAAACATAAAAATAATAATTTATTGAACATTCAATTAATATTTACAAAAGCTGTACAGTTCCATCGTACACACATTTTTTCAATAAAAGTTCCACGTTACGAATATATTCTGTATTTTAAGTTTAATTTGTAATATAATCCGTATTATAAAAAATATCTAACATTTACTTTTAATTGGTTTGTTATATCAACAATGACCCATAGTTTTTATCGTATTTATGAATTAGCATTAAAGCATGGTCCGATTCCATTTCCGAGCGAGTGCACAAGTATGTCTTAAATCGAATTAAACTCATTACTGCGATAACCAAGATGCCCCGGCTATGACGCAGCGGTAGGATTTATGGCGCGAATTCGAACTCGGTTACTACACGCACGATTTTATGGCGCTGCCAATGCCGGGCGAGAGTCTATTTTTCTCCGCTCTTTTTTCTCCGTCTTCCCTCTCCTTTCTTTTCTTTCGTTCCTTTTCTTCCACGACCACACAATCGACAAAGGAAAAAAGCAGAGCCGCGGGCGACGATAACACCAAATGCTACAGTCCCGACATCTCAAACGAAAATCACCGAAAACAGTCGACGTTTCTGATCTTTCATTTCATTTTATGCGACTTCTTTTATCGATATTTTCATTTCACGCAACTCGGCAATATATATGAGGAAACACTCGCGATTGCAGTAAATCAAAACGATAATTGTTTGACGGTAACATTCCTTTTATCTTTCGTACGTTGCATAAGAGGAATGTGTTCCCGTTGCATAATCGCCCACTTGTGGGCTAAATAATTAAATGATTATTATAAAACGTATAACATTTCATTGTTAAGCCTGAAAAGGACCCTAAATTCAAGAATCCGAAACGTCGCAAAAAAACTTTATTATTCACAAATTTTAATACTTTATTGTGTTTTTTAATAAAGTTTTTTACTCAAGTAAGAAAGTAAAAATTTAAATATATAAATGGTTATATTTGTTAAATTCTTCCGAAATTTTAACAATTATTATATTATAAGAAGCGGATCGAATCGAACATAAATCGTGAATGATTTAATGACTATTCGCAAAGTGTTAATCTCAACTTTGACTTACTTTTGGTTTACATCGAATTCAGTTGCAAGTTCACATTCGTAGTTATTTAAATATATTCAAATAGATGCGACTGTCTAATTTAACGCGAGACAAAGATGGGTAGAAGTTGAATTATTTCTGAATTGGCATGAAATTGTGAAAGATGCTTTTGTACTAATCTGTCCGAGTATAATGAAGCAGTTATTAGTAAATGCTCGTGAAAAATAATGTATTTATGTAACCAATATTTATTATTTGTATTATGGAACGTGAAAGAACCCTCTCTATATAATCTCGCACTATGAATAATATTACCATACAGTGAAGAAATTTTTACATAGTAGTTACTCCAATTGGTATTACTGCTCCTCAAGCATTACGTAAATAATAGGGTAACATAATCGTTATGTAAATCCAGCATAAGAAATTACGACGTAACTTTATTTCTATTACAGTAATATCTCTTGTATATATTACCGAGAGATATACGTCGCAATTATATATGTTACGTTGGTAGTACATAACATTCTGTTTATCTACCGTATATTATTTTGAAGCGCAATTTAATTATAGTAAGTTTAATATACATTAAACATTTAACTATAAATTAATAAATAGATCCACTCAGAGAAATTTGCTTAGTAAATCCAACTGAAAATTTTGAGTTATTGTTAACTAAGTTGGGCTAAATAAATTCATAATTGAATGAATCGAAAACTATATGAATCGAACACTATAGTTGCGATAATTAATTCAACTACAATTTAATTTTTTAATTGGTTTTATTTTGACGACTCGTATAATTTAGTTTCCAATAATTAATACCTCTTACTTCTATTGAAACAAAATATTTAGTTGATATAGTTCAGAAACCATAAACACTGAGATAAACATTTATTCAAAAATATGGAAAATGAAGTGTGCGCTACATATATATACTATATACATACAACTTTTGCTATTCATGAAGAGGATGAAAATGCACAACAACCTGTCCCTTATGTGAAATAAAAATAAAAAGCTCAAAGAAATAGCCAGCCACAATGATATCGCATACGTTTATTGCGATTATCAATATCCTGACAGTGGACCAATAGTGACGAAGAAGAAGTTAATTTGATACTGATCAGAATTGGCATTGAAATAATTTAATTGATAATAACATATATGTTTATATGAAAACTTTTGATATTGGAAAAATATTAGAGAAATTAGACTTCCAACTATTTTGAATGTCATTAGCATTAATGACATAACACTGATTTAACATTGCTTTAATGCTATCCTACAGCCTCGGTATAAAACAGTTAAATCTCTGCTGTATTATAAAATATTAATTTATCATACTGTATTTTTGTCCCGTTGCAATTAATTTTCATTTAATTTGTGAATTTGACCGTCCATTTTCGTGTCTGACACAGCAGACGAGGAGCTTAACAATATAGTAATTAAATTGGATTACTTTATAATTTATCGCAATGGTTGACGACTTAAATTTCATAGTTCGAAAAATAATAATAAATAAAAGCAATTTTATATTGCTCGTTTATTTTTCGCCATTAACAATGAAACTAATCTGTAAATTGATAACTTCAATCATTGCTTTTGATAGAGTATTAAAGGAGATATGGTGTACCGAGAAAAAAGCATCCTTATATAGTGTCGGTTTTGGTTATATTTTGAGTTTGAATGTTTTCTGGAATATTCCGAATATCGCGAGTATACGTATACATCGAAAACAAAGTCGAGGAGGAGAATTCACTATCAGGCCATCGGAACGAAAGTACTGTATCTGTTTAAGAAAATTATAATAATGAATTCCATAATGAAACCTACTCCATAATTTGATGTTATTAGAATGCTAATTAAAAGTCACAAAAAAATGTAATGCTATTTATTTTGTTTACAAAAAAAGGTAATACTGGCTTAAGAATAATCTAACATCGCCATATGATAAAAACCTTTTTAAACCTAACGAAGTTTAGAAGGTGTTTGAATAGAATTTATGTTTTTGTGCAATGGTGATGCTTGCTTATGTCTTAAATCTTTTTTTATTTTTAATAAATAACATTTTTATGGCATTTAAATAGCATTTAAATAGCATTTAAATAGCATTACATTATGGTAAATACTAGATTAAGGTACATTTCAAAATTCAAATTTAAAATCCTGAGACTTATCAGGAACAGAAAGTGAAATGAAGTATATATAACATAAATATAACAATATAAATTGATTAATACGCAAAGCATTCATCTAATCATATTTCATACAATATAAAATAAAATCAAAGACGTGCAATATTTTTTCCTCTTGCCAGACTGGGAATAAAGAATTATAGCCAACAAACCGTCCTATATAATTTACGCTGTAATGCTGATCCATGCGAAATATATATTTTAGCACATTCTTTTATATTCCCTATGATATCCTATAAAATATATATAATACCTTATAAAATGGTGATATTTCAATGTATAGGTTTAGTATGAGATAAATAGTTATATCTTTTTATTTCAATTTTAACACGCAACCGTCGACTATTACGTAGATTAGTAGACATTACCACTATTCAAGGTATTGCATAACTAACGAAACTAAAATGAAAAATAAAATTTACATTATGAAAATGAATACACAGATGTGCTTAATAATAATTTTCTTATATATGGAGAAAAAAGAATTTCTTATAAGCGGGCACGGAATTTGCCTTGTTTCCGTCTTGTTTAAAAGACGGAAACTGGCTGATAGAAAAACGAGGGCGGAAAAGGACTAGCTTCCGTCCGCGTCCAAAATCTGCTGATTTCCTTTTCCTAAACAGAACGGAAACAAGGCACTCTCCTTACACTTGTTACAAAAAGTAATATATATACAAAGGACGGAACAAGCCTTCCCTTTCTGATGCATAATATACTAATAAGAAATACTATACTTTATAGTAAACACCAGATATACTTGTCCAATATAAAACATTATCGTCCAATTCTAGTAAAATATGCTTGAAATTGAATAATAATATTTTCAATATATTTCACTAGAATCGAGTAGTATATCTTACAAAAAAAAGAGACAAGCATATCCGACCTTTACTACAAAATCTAGTATTTTTCACATTTCTTGTTTCCCAGTCTATTATAAGCGTGAACAAGGCCACTCGAGTAATTAATAACTCGATGCCTCCCATATTTATAATCAATTGTATGAAAGGTTTAGTTCCCGGGTCCAAAATGAACAAGATCGAGTCTGATAAAAAATGAAAAAGAGCAAGGTGGAATAAGGATTCGAGGCAAAGTCCGACGGGCACGAAAGCGGCTGGTATTTCAGTGAGGTTGTGGGCTATGCGCCAGTCCGTACAAGAGGATAGCAGTAACATTAGATCTCTTCCGGTTCAGTCGCGAACGCTCCGGACCCATGCCCCCCAACCCATCCGTCTATCCCTTTGGCTAGCCCAGCTTCTTGGATGGATATCGCCGGCTCGGCGCAGTGCTTCGCCAAGCTCGTACGCGCGATTTATAAGACGGCATCCAACACGAATATGAAAAACAAACTCGCCCAAAGTGCCTCGTTTAAACGTCGCGAGCCAGTACATCCAGTGTGTACGCAACGAAGACGAATTCCGCGCGCCAGTTCAATAGCTTTTTTAAATAAATCACAACGGGGAAATGTGCGCCGCTCTTGAATACGATTCTTAAACGCCTGCGTTAAAGAATTGAACATTTTACTTTTCACTCAAATGATTCATAGTCGTCCAGATATTCTAATAATTTGGCTCGAAGAACTCGACTGATTCGAAATGATAAGAATGATAATGTGGCAAAATTCTCGCGAAATAAGAATTGTAAATCGCGGGGAATTTTTAACGATGATGAAATGTATCGTAAAAAGAAGGAGACTTTTGTATATTAATCGGTTTAATTAATATGGATTAAAAATACTTCGATGATTTATTTAAAATTAACGATTTTAATGTAACATCTATTTTTAGACAATTAAATACCTATAATAAACACTGAAATAATATACACATAAACTGGAACACGTGTTACTATCATTAGTGTTAATAAACTGAGGATATACGACCTGTCAATAAATAACAAATTTTATCTTAGTAAACGTTTCAAAATCTCTAAGTTTAGCTACTAAAAACTAAATTGACGATGCTGATCTTCGTAACGAATCAATGAGCCAAGTAATATTTCCTTTCAATTTAATGACAAATTCTCATTTTAAAATAAAATAAGTAAATAAATATGTTAGTAATTTAGTTATATGGTAAAACTGATAAACAATCAGTATATTAAATATAATACAAAAAAAAACACGAAAATATGATTCATGTAAGTGAAACTCAGAGAAAAATATAGTCTAGTCAACTAAAAATTATTTAGTTGGATTTAATTAATTAACATTGTTTGAATTATATTTATAATTTATTTTCATTTCACAGCCAATATAATTATCCTTTCAATCATCAAATTTTTTTAAACTGAATTCTAATTTGTATGAAACTTTATGAATATTGGAGTTCTGAATCTTAACTTGACAAATTTTCACCTATAAATGTGTAGTTTTGTCAAATTAAAATTTATAACTTTTAGTTGAGCGTACTAAGCAAATTTCTCTCGGTGTACTAACAGTACAAAAAAGTATTGTGGATTCAACAGGAGACTATTCTCTTTGCACATAAATTTTGTATTAACACAATATTTTATGAAAGTCACTTTAACGTGGAGAAGTTTACCATCAACATAAATATAACTGACATAAACATAGGTAATATGGGCCTGATATATGACCAGTAGAGGATTAATTGCATCCCCCATATAATACCACACATTAAATCTCCGTTGAATCAAATGTTGAATTTACGAAGATTGAATGTAAAAGACAGAGAAGATATTCTACAAAGGCGAATGAAATGACAATTAAGGGTTTTGACAATCCATAAATTTTGACGGCCTTTAGTATAAGTTTATACGACTAATCTGAATCAACTTTCTTTATTACAATTTATCATTATATTAGACTCTAAATGGCAGAATATAGTACTACACATTTAGTGTAAAAGACACCTTCTGTCAAAATGTGAAACGTTATGCCAAATTAAAATTCAATTTCACGTGTTGTTAAAATTAATAACTTCAGAATCATGAATTTAGACTTGACTTATTCTTCATTATTAAATATATTTTTCCCAAAAATTATGTATACTCGTAAAAGAATATTCATTTTTTATAAAAATGTTAAATAATAATAATTCTAATAAATTAGAAATTAGAAAATCGACAACAGTCAAACGAGGCAAAGAAGAAGTAAAGGGCGCGTTTACGGAATTGTTTTCGGCCGACGTTGAAAAAGCACTGTATTTTGTTTGCGAATCATCACCGTATTTTTCACTATTTCGATTGAACTTTTTGTTGGCCGAAATAAATACGAAAAACGGTTTCAAATAAAGTTTACGTTTTTACTCCATGGTCAGTAAAGGTGCGTATAATTTGAATACAATAGAATGATTTCAATTATTCATAGTTCTTTGAATCAGTTATTACAGTTATTTAAATCAACTTTGTACGTACACATAAAAATGGAACACGATATTATTAACGTAGAAAAAAATTAGATGCAACCGAGATAAACTTTTGAATAAATTTTGTTGTAAAAATTTAAAAGCATACCCTTATAACTTTAGATTTATGGTAATCGTAGTAAAGATATGCAAAAGTTTAACATCAAAACTAATATTAGGTACATCAGACTGAATTTATCAATTTTTCCGTTATAACGTAACCTAATTTTCATTGTTTTTCATACTACGTCTGACGTTAAGACTCAAAATAGTATTAATTTCAGATTTGTTTTTTCCCAGAGTAGTTGCACAATTTATTTGAATCATTAGCAGCATTAAAAAACTGCAATAATAAAAATAAAAACGTATCATATATACCCAGTCCTCCCCTACTTTATTTGTATTGAAATACGTTATTCATGCAAAATTCGATCTCCAATTTTATAACGCAGTATAATAACTATTTAAACGCATTTTTTAATTAAATTTTTCATTATATAACTGTTTACAAAGATTTCGATTTTCATTTCGAGTACTTCATTTCAAGGCAATTATTGCTAAATAACATTATTTCGTTCAGAGACTAAAGTTTCATTTCGCCAGAAATCATTCGTTCGGTTCTAATTAAAAAATATTCCTCGTTGAAACAAACATGCTATATAAAATTTTTATTATACAATAATTTGACTATAAAATATTTATAACACACATATTGTTTTATACATAAAATGTGTACATTGTAATTAACAAAAATAAATTATCAAAGTATTATATAACACTTAATAACACAATTTATTGTACAGGGACTACAAAAATAAAAAATAAATATCAATCAACTTGAATCAATATTCTAATTTCTATTTGCACAGAATACACTGAGAAAAATGAAATAGTATATTTATCAATAAATTCTGGGGTATTGAACCTATATGTACTCTGTAGGTGTAACTGTAATAATTTATGGAAAAACTAAGTATATGTAATGCATACAGTTCTAT
>JABFPN010004765.1:0-14420 GCA_022817305.1 Leptoteleia sp. ZL-2020 | reverse complement strand
AGTACGGCCAACGTTATCATCCCAGTACTGTGCCAGTACTGGCAGACAACAGAATCTGTACAGCTGCCAGTACAGGCAGTACGGCCGCCAGTACTGGGCCAGTGCTGGGCCGTATTGTAATTTCCACGTGGGTCGGTATTGAAGATTTACAAAAATTCTCCATTAAAAATGTAAACAATTGTTAGAAAACATGAAATAAACAAGATTTAATTAATACAATTAGATCTTAAAATAAAGTAAGTGCCACCCTAATATTAATTATTATTTAAAAAATTGAGTTAATTCTTTGGAGAAGTAAAACGGAAAAGTGATTTGTACATTAAAAAATACATTTATTTGAAATTGTTTTATTTACAGTGCTATAGAAGTGAGCAGTGTTGCCAAGGATGGGAATGTGCTACTTATATGAGTAAATGTTATCCTTTAAATCTTCCTACTACAATTATCATCCGCCGCACCACAACACCAAGACCACGAGAAAGTATATCAGGATAATTCTAAACTACATTGAAGCTACGTACTTTTTTATACAACTACAGTTATTTTATATTATGATTGAATTTGTGTTTGTGTCAATTGTATTTCAATAAATATGCTTACTTAAAAAGTAATCCTTGGAACTTTCTTTGCTTGTACAAGAACATATAATATTTGAATATAATGAAACTAAATATAAAAGATTTAATTATTACATTAAGTTGACATTTAAAATAATGCACATATTGTCGGCAGTGAGCGTTCCAGATTCACCTTGACCTTTGATCACCTTGATCAATAAATATTGTTAACCATTGTATTAGGTAGACAATAATTTGTTTAATACACGTGACAATAATCTTAACTATAAAAAAATTGTACTTTTCAACATTGTAAAGAACAAATCAGATAATAGAAGCATAGTTATTTAAGTAATTAACTCATAAATATACAGTAACAAAATATTTCTTTGACGTCCATCCAGTAAAATTATATACTGAAGATTTCACTGCTACAAAATTATATGCATGCAAATAATTTACAATGCATAACACGTTTTGTTATTTGGACATTAAATTTAAGATACTTTACCGCTGGATCGTAAAACTTGCATGTGCAAATACTTATGGATAAATAATTTTACCGCAGTCACATCGATGTTGCAGTACAATTTAGGAGTTGTCTTAGAGATCATTCTAGGATTGTATATCCCTAAAGGCACTTAACGAATCTTTTTTTATAAATGAAAAATAAGAAAAAAGGAGTACTATTAACTAGTTAGAAAATCACTTTCTTGTTATTATAATTTCTAGAAATACAAAAAAAAAAGAATATATATTGCGTGATTTCGAATGAGTAAGAATAGAAATGAATGATGAAATGAATGACACACTAGTGAAACATTATCGTATAGTGACAAACATTCATCCACCATTTGTAATGTACGATAATGTTACCGATACATGGAGTGGATATTGTATTGACCTTTTAAAAATAATCCAAAGAAACCTTAAATTTAGTTACGACTTGTATCTCGTTGATAACGGTCAGTATGGGACTTGGGATCATCCAGAAAACTGGAACGCCGTAATTCGCGACGTTAAGGACAAGAAGGCGGACATGGCCCTTTCCACCTTGTCCGTTATGTTAGAAAGAGAAGATGTAATTGACTTTACTTATCCGTACTACGATGAAGTTGGATTGACAATTGTAATGCACAATGACGAAGTGTTCACACATGTAATTCAATTTCTCAGCGTCTTAGACAATGAAGTATGGTTTAATATAATTGGCGCTTACTTTTGCACGAGTATACTGATGTGGATATTTGACAGATGGTCACCGTATAGTTACAGAAACAATAAACAGGTGTATAATGACCATGAAATTAGGAACTTTACATTGAAAGAATGCCTTTGGTTCTGTGTACTATCGTTAACACCCCAAGGTTGCGGGGAAGTTCCTAAAAATGTGTCCGGAAGGGTGGCCGCAGCTTTTTGGTGGTTATTCGGATTTATAATTATCGCTTCGTACACTGCTGGCCTTGCAGCCTTTTTGACCGTCTGCTTGTTAGAAAGTTCTATTACTTCAATCGAGGATCTTGGCAATCAATATAGTATTCAGTATTCCACGACATTCAATTCAACGGCTTACCAATATTTTGAGAGGATGGCCGATGTTGAGCATCATTTTTATGAGTAAGTTAATATAAAATATGTAACTGGAAATTTTTATAACATTTATAGTGCAATCTAATATATTGCATTAATTATTATTCAATGCGTATTTGATTAATTAGGCTTTGGAAAAATATGAGCTTATCGGAGGACGTATCTAATTTGGAAAGTTCAAAATTTGCCGTGTGGGAATACCCCTTGAGTCTTAAGTATACAAAAATGTTGTTATCAATGAAACAAGCAGGATTTCCTGCGACCACTAACGAAGGAATTGCGCGAGTACGCAACTTGTCCCATAATTATGCTTTTATTGAACACTCTTCAATCGTCAGGTATATAATTTTACAAAATTGCGATTTACGACTCGTCGGTGAAGAATTTTCTCAAAAACCATTTGCTATCGCAGTCCAAAAGGGATCGCCATTGAGGGATGATATCAGTAAGGTGTACGTATTCTTATAATAATAGATCAGTAAGATATTAACAATATCCTGGGATAAAGGGAGGATGAAGGGTCACAGTGCTTTTGCCTTGGAAAGTTCAAATTAAACATTATCTGATAGATTGATCGAAAAAGTTACATTTCTTTTATTCCTCTGGACTTCTAATGATAAACAGATATAATTAAATTTATAATTTTAATACAATTATTAATTTGATTTCAGAATCATGCAACTTTTACAAAGTCAACAATTACAGAAATTAAAACAGAAATGGTGGACTATTAAAGAACCTTGTCCAGAACATGCCGATCATAACAAGGGAATTGGTATGTCTACTATAGGTGTTTTATTTATCATAATGTTTATCGGAATTGGAGTGTCGTGTATTGTGCTACTTATAGAATACCTGTATTATCGTTATTTTGGTTTCAAGGGTAATGACATTTGATTTCATTTAAATACACCTTTCGATCTGGCTGTTATATTCCTTCAATTTATTTTTATAGTCTAAGGGTAGCTATTAAATAATTTTCAAACGCTTTTCAACCTTGTAGTTACGTTTCATATAATGTAAATGATAAAAAAAAGTAGATTATTTACTAAAATAAAGGTTTATGGTATACTGAAACACGAAGAAACTTCATTATTACTTTAACAAAAATCATTTAACTAAAAAAAGGAGTTTTTTTTCAATTGTTGAATTTGCACATTTAGCCATTCATTTTAAGAATTTTACTTAATAATGATTAACGATTTGTTGATACTTTTTTTTAATAATTTATTTTAGCGTTTATTAAAATTTTTCACTACTTTATATATTTACATATAATTATAAATTTCAAATTATCAACACTCGTATAGAAAAGATTGGGGTGGAAAATAGCTGTTAAGTGGTATCATAGTGCCCCCTCTGATCTTGGACAGTAACAGCGTGGTTTTGAGCTAAAATACATCCCAATCGGTAACTCAACGTCCTCAACCTCTACGAATGGTTCAGTCTAATGCTGTTTTCCATTGCTACGATAACGTTATTGAGTTTAAGAGCTCCAAATTGAATAGTAAATTAAAACCAAACCGTAAAGCATCGGAGTCCTCGCATTCAATACGGAAATAGTCTCCTTTGGTACTAAATAATATTAATTTTTAGAAAAATTCTACTTGCATTGAATTTATTTTATTCTATACGTCTAATCTTTTTATAAATGATCCAATCACCTTAATTTTAAATGCCATTGAAAACATTTTTATATGAAAAGAAAAGATTATTAAAATTAATTAAAAATTTACATTTTTATTTAATTTGAAATACATGGTCCACTTTACTAATAATGTTAGTAATTTTTGTCAAATATTTTCCCTCCGTGGATAAGCACTATTTGTGCTTGTTACGAAATATTTTAAAAGTCTATAAATAATAACTTCGTTATGAAAAAAAAATGTGACATTGTTACGAAAACAATCGAAATATTTTAAATTTGCTTGCACTCCATCTTGCTTCTCAACAATTAATAAATAACATTCATTTAGCATTTTAAATCACCTGTACATAATGATCACGGATATAACATGAATCCTCAAATATTACGGAATCTCATAATTTGAATAAAATTGAATCATTCATCATAAGACGACGCTTGTACTTGCAAGCACTTAAAAGCGTGGAAGAGATGACAGGAAGTACTTCATCAAGTTCGCGTGACAGTATGTAGATTATTACTACCTGAATGTTACTTAAATTTTTAATTTTTTCGCATTCATAAACCAAAAAAAAACATTTTGTCACTAAAAAATGTAATATTTATTTTATTGAATCATGTACTTTTACAAAAATAATTGTAACTGTATTTAATATTTATTACAACATTATAACGAAACATAAATTTGTATAAAATTGTACTTTTTTTCGTTCAAATGCTGTAAGTGCCAAAGTACACTGCAAGTATAAACAACATATTTTCTATATGAGCCTTGATAATCAAATTTATGTTCCTGTAATAAATTTATTTCAGTAAAATTGCTACTGTTTCCAATATTCTTTTGGATGTCTTTACGAACAATTATAATTATTATCACTGTTAATATTAATTTATACTTCATTTATTTTAGGTTTATAAATTTAATATCCATGAAAATTGAAAAAATTTTTTCTCTCTAAATTAATATACATAAATTAAAAGTTTAATAATTATATTTAAAATATTAAAAACATTTGCCATTAACAAATTTCGTATCTAATTAAAAGATAACAATTGTTTTAATTTCGTTTTCCCTATAATATAAAGCGATAAAAAAAAAGAAGAAAGAAAAAACGGAATTTCAGTGCTAATGAAGCGGATTTGTGATGAAGAACACTTTGGCTATAGTACAAGAGGCGACAAAATGTGGTATTGCATTACGTCTTACTGAGTCGGGAAGGGATGCCCCGACCCAGTTGCCAATACGTAAAGTTATTTTGTCAGCCGTTTGTGCATCTCGTCTAGTTCGATGCAAACATATGCTATCCATATACAATATCCATTTCCTTTTTGTTGTTATGCGAATAATTTAAGGATTCCAGAGGCGCCACTTGAAATTATCAAATAAATAATTATTTATTCCGTTTAACGGAATTGTGAAAATCACATTAAAGTGATATAAGTAATAGAATAGAAATATTCAAAAATGTTACTTTAAGCAGAAGATAAACTTTTTGCAATGAGAAAAGTTAAACAATTGTTCTCTTTCTTGCATCATAATATATTGATTATAAATGAAAATTACCATCGGTGTGTAATATTGCGCAAGAAATTCTTGGAATTTACACGATATTTAAAAGTACTCGTAGACTTTTTATTCCGACTTTAGGGGATTAAATTAACAACTGGTTAAACAACTGGCGAAAATGTCACTAATTCCGGGAATTAATTTTAGACATTAATTCTTGGGATGAGTGAAATGGAAAACGAAATTGCAGCGAACGATACTTTTCTACCCACGTGAAGAAATCGGTATTATTTCCCCCAACGACGAAATCATGAGACCGGAAAAACATATATTTAGGTATTTGACGCAGTATACAGCAAGAATTAATATTAAAAAAAAATTAATTTCTTTTATTAAAAATATTGTAACTAAAAATATTAATACTACTGTACAAAATAATAAATGTAACTTTCATTTATACAGAAAAATCTGTTTCCGAAAACTAAGAGCTTAGTTCCTGAAGCACTGGATAATTTTTTATAATATTCATTGTAATTTTTATAAATGTCTCGAAGATTTACTTAATCTTGTATTATTCGTTGTGCGAATATCCTAATAACACCCGGTATCTTAGAGATATCGCAGTAGGATAAAGAAATCTTATGTATATCTTTTTATGATATTGCAATATCTTGGGGATTATCTGCTTGAAATATTAATAGGACATGATATTATCATCTTTTAATAGGGAACTAATCGAAAATAGAAAAAATTGAAAATTAGTACTTTAAGTTAGCCAAGCGTGTCAGTTTCTTGACAATTATTGTTTAAAAGCTGACAACAGTTGGCAACATGCTGATACTTTTTATCAACTTAACATAGTAATATTTCAAAATTTTCAAGTTTACGACCAGTTGCTAACAATGTTAGTAATTTTTATTAAACTTTTCCCTCTAATTCATTGGAATTGTTGGAACGGTATTAACGAAAATTTCTATAATCATTGGAATAAATAATATGTGTATAAATAAAGCGTGAAATGGAGAGGCCGAATAAAATTGACAAACGAAAAAAGAGAAGTATTAATTCAAATAGAGAGTAGGAGCGTCAGAACGAGAGGCCATATGTATAAGATATTTCGGGTGCGAACGCAGATAAACCAGGCCAACGTCGTCGACGACGACGAAGACGACGACGGCGGCTGCGGTAGCGGCAGCGTTAGATACAGAATGCAAAGTAAACGGAGCCTTGAGGTTACTGAGTCACTCTAAGATGAGATGTCGTATCAAGTTTGGCACTCTTGAACGATTATGCGAGATAACGTTATTCAGTGGCTTATTACTTAAAGTGAGAAAATACGTGAACGCGTACTTACAATGAGCTAAGAAAAATTTTTATGAAAAAAAAATACTATAGTTTGTAGCAAATGAAACTCATCGAGCTGAATATGTATATTCTTTTATATGGGTGGGAAAATAGAGACAGCTTGGTTCTTCCCTTAAAAAGAATAATCTTAGTATTCTTTTTTTAAACCATGGTATAAATCAATTTTTAAACAATTGGTATAAATCAAGTCGATAATGTTCGTTTTTTGTAAATTATAGTAATTTCTCTCCAAAGAAATTTTTCTGAATGTACTGTACATACACTCACAAAAATGTTTATTTAAGAGTAATAGAATATTCTTATATTAAATAGGATTTCCATGCATTATATGGACAAAGCGAAATTCTATTTATAATAAGAATAAATTATTCTTAGAAAACGTATATTTATATAAAGAATTATTTCCATTTATATTAAATGGATTTGTTTTAGAGAAAATAATAAAATAGTTTTAGTTTAAGAATATTCAACAGATGATAACTGAATATTCTTATTTTTAATAAATTTTCTGTTAGTTTTAATAAGAACATTTTCTTCGTACAGGTTTCTTAACGCAAGCATATTTTTTTCCTGAGTGTAGAAACCTCAAATAGAATAATATACACCGAGGTAGAAGAGATTTAAAAATTTACTATTTAAAAGCAACAATTTACTATTTTTAAACGTAACAGAGGTATATGAATGTATAAAACTAAAATACACTCATTATTTCTCTAATATTTATGTGTGCAGAATCAAATACATTTTTTATTGATGTGTCAATTTCAATATTCTCTTTAACAAAAATTAATGAGTAATTCTACTCATTGAAAATAAAAGGTTATCACAAGGCATGTGTTTTCAATAATGGATAACGATCCAGGACGTGAAAAAAGATTTGTATTTTTTAAATTTGAAATAAAATTTGTCTTAAACGGAAGTATATTCTTTTTTTTTATCAAATAAACACTTTTATTTTGTAAATACACAATTTAATAAGCTCGTATATAAATAAATATATTATTTAAAACAAATCATTTGTTATCTCAGTATTTACGAGTAACTAGGAATTGGGGAAAAAATAACTTCTATATTTGTCAAAGAATAAGAAATCACGATTTTCGGTGCGATTTCTAATCAAGAGGTAAACAAAAACGATAAGAAGTTTTCGAATTTCTTCAAATGATTATATCATTAACTAATAATGTCCAAATTTCATATAATTTTGATGAAGCATTACGTAAATCTTTGATCAGTTATTTTTATTATATCTCAAGTACAATTGTTTTAAATTAAATGTTCAATTTACCCGCAATAGTTAACGGGAAACACATTAATTGAATAATTTATAAACATAATGCATTTTAAATTGAAAATTAAATTGATGCAAATTTTATATTTACATTTGGAGAATTATATTTGGGTTTATATTTTAAATGGACGTAACCTACAAATTTGTATGTTCAGAGGAACTATAAATATGATTGTCTCGTTGTCTCTGAGATAAAACGGTTACATCAACTATATTTATGTTTATTGCTGTACCATAAAAATACAGTAATATCCCGTTGCATTGGATTCATATTTATATGTTCACATATTATCATGTAAAATTTAATTAATTTAATTACATCTGATATTATATAAAGGTTGGTTTTTATGAACTATTTAATAGTTTATAATAATTCATAATGAATTGTATTGTAATAATAGTTGGTAATAATTAATAATAAACTTAATAATTATTAAATAAATAATTACATTTACTGAGAACGAGTTATTAAAATGATCTGATAAACGTATTGAATTAGAATTCTCGGAACTGAACACTGATTATATAAAAACGTGATATATCAATCGAATTAATTGTTATTTTTATATCTTTTAATTATCAAAACATTGTGATTTTTTTATAGTAATCTTACATAATTATAAATAAATATAATCATAACAAATAAATTGAAACTTCGGTCAAGTACTTTTTTTTATGTACGAATAAATAGGAAAAAACCTAAATCAAATTAGAAATTGGAACTGCCAGAATTCTTATAACGTAGCATTCCTTTACAGTAATTTATTGAAAATGAGCAAAAAAATGAATTAATAAAATAACGCGAATAATTTTTAATTATTATGTACGCTTATAAGTGTTTTTTATTTATGTATAAAATATACATTTTAAAGTTTGAAAATTTCTAATCATTTAAAATCTCAAAATGTTTAATTAATTAAAAGGGTAAATAAAAAGAAAAACTTATTTTTCAATGATGATAAACGTATTAGAAAATCGTAGAAGAAGCGTGTCGAAACTCATGACCTCTGACGCATCGCAGCGAATTCCAATGAGATGAAAAGATATTGATATTGCTGCGCAAAATTAATTGTAATCTATATGAAACCAATGTACGGATCGAAGATTATTTTTATCGCAACTATCAACGATCGCGAGAGATAATTGAACTGTTCTTGTACTTGAAATGACCGAAAGTTTTCTCGAACATTATTAATGACTTATACGAACTAAAACGTAAACTTTCGACGTCCGACGAAACGATGAATGAAAATGCAATGATTTTAAGTGATTTATATCAATTTCTTGATTTCATAAACCAGCGTTTGTTTCTTGTTTTGATTTACGACCGACGTTTTTAATTAACAATATTGAAAAACAAATTGCAAAACAGCGCCGTGATTTATCCCCGAATAATTAATCTGAAATCTTTAAAAAGCCCGAAAGCTAAAAAAACACGTGTAACTTTAAATAGAATCTGGTACAAATGTGTTACGCTATTTAGGAGGATGCAAGTTCGAGTGGCTTATCTTTTTTTAGGGAAAAGAAGCCGAAATTGTGGCCGCTATATAACGCGCACTGTACGTAGAAAAGTGACGTATCCGTAAATTGGTTTTGTTTCGACGACTAATGCGTATTCTTTACGTTGCTAAAACAATCTCGGAATAAGCATTGGTATGGCATCCGCCCGCGTCACAATCCTAATATACGAACTTGTTACGCAACTATTTTATTTTCGTGCAATCTGGCTAGATTCACTCTTTCTCTAAATAAGTTGAACGTTTTCCCTAATTTGGTACCATTTTCGTCACTTTTCCTAAAAATAAAGACAACCAATAGGCAACTTACATTTACATTTTAGCAGGTAAATTTTTAGTATTCCAGCAGTTTTCGTTACTTGACACAAAAAAGTAACAGAAAAAATGTCTAATTTAATTGATTGTTTTTTTTCTTTTTATTATGGTGAACTTTGATGAATTTTTTTGACGGATCTTTGGTAAACTTTAAACTATTATAATAGTAAAAATAAATTGAAAAGTATAAGATATAGTTAATATTGCACGATAAATGTTAGCAAGTAGCTCACGCGTGACGAAAATTGTAAATGAAATTAGTCATCCAGTGTTGTAATTTCACAATTGTCAAATTTAAAATGAAACTGTCTTCTTGCTTCATGATGTTAATAAATGGCAACACTGTACATTCTAGATAATTTAAAAGTTGCACTTCTAAAGTGCAACTTTTTTATTTTCAAAAGTAGTGCAACAAAGAAAAAGTTGACAATATCTGTACTTGTCACTCGTACATTTATGATCGTAACTCATGATAAAATATATCGATTACTCGAAAATGTGATAAATTGATGGAAGAAAGTTAATCGTAAGAAATAAATCAAACTAAAAAAAAAGAAAAAAAAATTGATTTTTATTTTCATTCTTTAAGAATATTAACTTCAAACAAAGTTCCACTTTTTAAGTAAAGATTATATTTTTAATTGGTTTATTTCTATTTAAAAAATATTTTTTCGAATTAAGAAAAACTGTTAAAAAGACAGCGATATTAAATTTTATCGGAAAACAATGGTAAATGATATATAATGAAAAGTATTATAATAGTTTAAATTAAGGATGATTCTTTGTAATTTATTTTTATTAAAAATGAATTTACGAATTCATCGGGCTCATTTACAATAAACCTAATAAATTTACTGGAATGAACTTATTTTAATATAGAATCCATTAATTTAAATGGTCTCCTGCAGCTTGTCTGTGGAATTATATTGTAAATATAACTCAAAGTTTTTTTCACGTATGCATTTAAAATTATATTTTAGAACTTGAATAAGTATAAGCATACTGCATTATGACTATATAGGACGAGTATTCCAATCTTAAAAAGATGATTATTAAACATTTTATATTATTGAATTGTACGTCCTTCCAAATCTTGTGCATTACAATGTTTTTTTTAATAAAAATGACACGTAAAAGTTTAACATCATTATAGTTATTTAATATACGTTTTAGTATATTGAATTTGTTTTGTTAAATAAATAAGTTCATGATATTCTTTTTTTTTGTACAAATATTAAATTAGAATGAGGAATAATACGAGTCAATTATATAATTCGCGTATTTTTATATGAAATTTTCTTCGTATAAATAATATTACCAAGTATTTTAACTAATGTTTTACATTCAATGATGGTGTCTGAAACTATTAACTGAAACTTTATATTTATAGGAAGCAAAATGTCCAAGTTATTTTTACCATAAAATATAGCAAAGAAAATGTAGAAGTGCACTGTAAAGACATAAAATTGGAATTCATATTTTAATATCAATAAAATAAAATATAATATATAGAATTTATACTTTGATATAATAAGTCAAAGTAAACATTCAACAATTGATTGGTATGATTAAATTTTTCCTTTAGATTTATATTTTATATCTTACTATGAAATTACTATCATGATATGGATATGGACATTCTATGAATATCTCTGCTATTAGAGGTACTTTATAAGTATAAAAGTTATTTTTATTAATTTTAATTTACTGCCGTTTACGACGGAATTAACATAAATTAAGGGAATCGTAATAATGAAAAGCCATTTAATCCACAGTGTTTTAATTTATGGGAAAACTATCTCATATTATAGAGTATATTTTATTAAATCAGAATATTAAAATAAGTTTCTTTCTACAAAAACAAAAATTTATTAAGTTTACTAAATTCATTTTAATATACCGGAATAGAAAAATTACAATTTTAAAATCTATTTCGAGTCATTTACGAGAAAAAAAATTAATTTCTCATAATGTGATGTAGTGAAATTTATAAAGTACATTATAAGAAATACTAGAAAAAAATGTCATTGTCAAGTAAAGTACCACACACCTACTTTACTATCACTCTGCACAGCCACATGGAAAAATATTGTTCTTTGTCAAACGTCAGTGTGAAGGTATTGTCAGTAAAACAAATGGAGTTCAAGAAAAAACTTTCTTGGCAGAAGAAAGTGCAGTTTTGTTCTATAAAACTTAGTTTACTCTGCCAAATGACTATAATTAATGAACCTAGCAACTATTTCTTCGAACAAAGGAAAACCTTTCTTCGCTCAATCAACCACTTGTTAAGAAACATCACAGCAAGTGATTATTTTTTTGTGCGCATCACGAGGAGTACTATAAATGCACACACTGAGAGAAATACAATACAAATCTTCTGTTTAAAAGAAACAATTTAGTGTTTTTAACAGTAATAATGTTTTTAATAAGTAAAGCAACGATGCGAAAGGTTCAAATTCAGCTGGATCAATTTATAGTAACATTTTTGTATTTCCAAAACAGTACAACATTTTACTGTTTTCCAACAATAATTTATAAGGTTTAGCTGATATACAACTCAATTCCTTTTTAAAACAGTAAAATTTTCATATCAATTTCTCTCAGTGCACATATTACCCACTTATTATCAAATATAGTTAACAACTACTGGTAAATCTTTCTCAGAATGCTGACTACACTACCGAGACTGCTGGTTTTGTAAAATCAACGTGGAATTTTGCGGAAAATTTCATTACTTCACAATTAGTCTATCCCGAAGCATAAAAGTGACGAGTGGCGATAGCAACTGGAAATTGTCCAATTTCGACGTTCGGCCATAGGGGCGAATCGCACGTCGCGCGACCTCGGGAATGTTATTTCACGAACGATCGCGCGATCTAAAAGTGATGCGATTTTATCAGTGCATTCCACGCGGTTTGATTCATACGCGACCAATGTCAATTGCAAATGTCAAATCAACGTTAAGTTATTATTTTAATACCGCGGTCACGTGGGGCCATTAACGGAATTTCCTTATTGCGCCAGTAATTGGCGATGAAAGTGAAGTTTCGTTCAAAAAACAAACATCCGGGTGGATTTATTTTTATCCATTAAAATTTTTTTCTCGCCCGTGGCGTGGAAAAAGAGAGAAAGAAAGAAAAAGAATTTCCAACCGACGCGTTTGTTTTATCAGCGCGCGCTTTGTTAATTTTTGGACCGCGAAATTCTCCGCCGAAAATATCCCTCGGGTTTTAATTTTGACGATAATTCTTAGGTAACGCTTTCTTGGTGCATTCTTCCCGCGAAATGAGCCGCGCGAAATCTCGACCAATTTCTTGGTTTCATTGGCACAATTACAATAGAAAATGTCTACGAAAATGCAACGCACCTTTGGTTGATATTAATACTATAATTATAACGCGCCGAGATATTCTCGTCGGGATAATTGTGTTTGTTATAACGACGCCGCGTAAGGTGGTTGGGAAATTCGATATCCTTTTGAAATTCGGCAAGATTGTCGTACCACTCGTTTAATTGGAGGGGAAAAAAATAAAATTTCAATCGATCCGCAGCAAATGTTCCCGAGCGAATATTAACCGATGGCCAGGCACTTCATTTCGGTGGTTTGGCCAAGGACGCAATATGTACGTTCCCTTTCCCAGTCGGACTGTAGAATACGCAAGTAGTTTCTATCTGTGCTACGTGTCTATTGATAGATTTCGTGTTTCCGGCTTGCGACGTTCACCGTGCGTGAACGCGAAGGACAATATTAACAAAGTAATGCTAATTAATGTTGAGCCGGCATGAATGAAAAATGTTGGGCGACAAATTGTTATAAGACAAGTCCATGATCAAATTTGCCAATTTTCGGTCACTGAATGCTGAAATCCCGTAAATCACCTACACTCGAATGAATCTCTTCCTCTAGCAATTATTCAAGCCGAACTAATATTAATTCACGTGGATAAATAAATAAATTATTTCGTTGCGGTATTTATGATCGCGGCTCTGTATTAATGATCGCGACGAGTGACTGGAATTTCTGCTTCTAATAAACGAGAATACCTTTAGCGAAGAAAGTTATTACGCGTAATAGTAATGGTAACTCGGAAGACTTACCATTGGGCCAATTACAAATTTTTGCATCTAGCATTTTCATAAAGTTGGATATAAAATGTCTTGCGAGTACGAGTATCTGGGCAGCCAGCGCGGGCGAGTCCTCAAATGCAGCGTTATACACACACACGCGTACATACTCGTGTGTTGAAATGAACTTGAAATAAACTTCCACATGGAAAGATATTCATTCGCATCACAAATATTAACTTAACTAGATTATCTGTATTTAATTGTTGGAAATTCGTAGTTGTGCATTAGAGTTATATGAATATACGAGACATTTAAACATTTGGCATAAATATGTTTGTTTTTTTTTGTAACACGTGCATGGAAACTGTCTCCACCCTGGTGTTAGTTTCCAACCTAAGGCGGAAAACGATTGGTTTCCGTCCGCGTTTAAAATCAACCACACTGAGAGAAATAGATAGTTAAAAGCACCATCTAGATAGTAGAAATAGATAGTTGAAAACAGATAGTAAAATGAAGTATCCAGATAGTAAATCGATTTATCGATATCGCGCGGTCGATAATGATG